>JABXWE010009482.1:0-54388 GCA_014611495.1 Limonius californicus | reverse complement strand
GCACCACGGCGACCGCGCAGTATTTGTTTTTAGAGATTTAAAGACTTGTACCCATGTATTCCTCCGTCACGATGCTGTTAGGAAACCATTTCAGAGCCCCTACGATGGACCTTACCAAGTAGTTTCCCGCAACGACAAAAATTTTGTTCTTACTATTCGAAAGAAAAATGTTACTGTTTCCATTGACAGGGTAAAGCCAGCTTTTGTCGCAGTTCACGAGCAAAACCCTTCAACGTCCACAGCAACACCTAGGGATACAAGACCTACATCACCAGCAGCTACCGGTATGGCTACCCAGCCTCAACCCACTACTACGCGATCAGGTCGGCAAGTCCGTTTTCCACGACATTTCCAGGCCGGAAATTAACGTTTCGCGTTATCACTGGTAAGAGGGTGATGTGGCGACACGAAACCTACGAGAGCCTCCCTTTTCAATAGCACGGATGCTGACGTCACTGGTGGTAACAAAGGAAAGAATGTTAAGCCGAACTTGCAAGCTACCTGATGAAGCTTGCTAGAACCAACCCTTGGTAGTTCATTTCCGGCACTAGTACGCTACGGGTGTTTTCGTATCGCGGTCCGCAATATTATTTCATGCTTTGCAAATTGTACATATATTATAACCACTGTAAATTATTGTAAATAAATATGTAAATACAATTACGCGTATATTAATTGAGTAGTTGCAGAATAACTAAAGTATGTATACACAGTTTTGCAAATTATTATACAAGGTGTTAATTTTAAGTTGACCCATTGCTCGAGTCTCGGAAATCGTAAGAATAGCAAGATCAGTTAAATTAGAGGAAATTTGCCCACTTTAGAAACCAGTTTATAACCATTTTTTGAATACAGAAAACAGAAAATTTATAAAAATATGTAACTTATGGAGTTATACGATATTATTTATTGCAAAACAAATTATGCTTTAATGTATTTGGCCCTTACTTTACAGATTACAGTAGTCAACTTTTGACGAAAATTAAAGAAAAGGCTCTAATAATTACGAGTAAAGAAGGTAAAATTAATAATTTCATTAATTAGAAGTAACAAAATAATACTGGAATTGAATAAATAAATTTAACTTAAGCATTCTGTAATAGCGTATTTAAAAAATAAAAGTTTGAGCAATATTTAAAACTCTTTTAGTTTTTCTACATTGTCGTATTGAATTTTCAATGTATCCCCGAACTAAATAGTCTAATGGGTTAGGTCGGTTGATCGTGTATTGTTAGGAAATATATATATTTTGTTTGCGTAATTAAGTATTTCTCTTGAATCGAGGACAGGTTTTCCATCCTACCGAACCCAAGCATGTTGTAAGTTTACTAGGTTAGCCTGAATCGATTTCAGAATTTCAAATATTTTTGTATTTTTCTTCTTCTTCTTTTCTTATTTAGGTCGAAACCTGTTTTTCTTCACGCAATCATTCCTTATGGTGTTTCAATTGATGTGGAAACCCAGCTTTCCATCCATCTTTTTAAAGGTCTTCCGGGATCTCTTTTTCCTTTTGGTCTTTGATCCCTTGCTATTTTGATTAATCTTTCATCGTCTGCTCTTTGGACGAGCTCATTCCATTTTTTCTTCTCCTTCTAACGAATCTTGCTACATCTCCGATTCCACATTCTTCTCTTATATCTCTGTTTCTTTGTATTTTTGTATCCATAAAATTAACAATTGGTTGTTATTCAAACTACGCATGGGGTTACATCTTCTGCTTTATTTTGTTCTTAAACTTATCCATTTTTATGGACTGCCCAACAACGTATAGCGGTCCTTCATGATTCTGCATAAAGTTTAGGAAATTTCATACTGCAGAAAATTACCCAAGTTTGATTAATCTTTTAGACATTTATTTCCTTAAATATTTCATGAATAGTAGCATTTTTGCACTAAGCACATGGAATTCTTATTGTAAAAGAATATTATCATAAAAGATACAAATACGAAAATGGTAACAAAGGAGGCCAAATACCAAATTGTGAAGATATGTATTAATTTGTATAGAGAAAAGCAAAATTGATGTAATTTTTTCCACTTAATAATTCAAACAAAGTATTCTTAATAAAATTCAATAGGACCAAGTCCTTTCTTGTTTATTTGTGAAGCTGATTTTTCGTGTACCCCACACCCATATATTCACGATTTTACCTGTATCCCCCTACCCCCTTTTTAATTCCTTTTGACTCTTCTTCTTTCTTTTTTTTTTCTTAATTCATAGATGCTATGTGTTTATAGACATGTATTAGAGAATCTTTGAGACATTAATGCTATTTCTGCCAAATCACATACCACAAAAATTATAAGTGTAGGAATTAGATAAATAAATAAAGACCTCGAACAATATTCAATGGTACTGTAACATCTACATGTCATATTTCCTGAACACGATACCGTACAACTTCCTGATAAATAAATTGTTCTCTGAATTATTGATTCAAAGCTTCAGAAGTGAACTTTTCACGACGTTGAAGGTCCAAAAGTAGTCCATGCAACGTATCAGATATTTTCAATATCACGTAAGACCTGATATTCCTAAAACTTAAGCAAATATATCGGAGTAATACTGTTGAAAGTTCGACTGCAGCATTTATATACCAACAAGAAAAAAGTTAAATCCGGTAGTATTACATATTTGAATGTAAACAAACAGAAATGAAACGTTATTTGTTTATAAGTGGATTAAAAACGCCAGTGGCGCGAATATCGATTTTGCTGGTAATTCCTTCAAACGCTTTAGCTTCCCGACATGTAGGAGAAATTCGAATCACGATTGTCGGTTAGACAGTCAAAATAACGTGTTTACAACTGCTTTAAACTCGCTGCGACCTACAACAGCTCGCCCGTGCTAAGTTTAACGTGCAAACATTAATTTGTGAGCGGTAATCAACATCGCTTTGTGTTTTGGGAAAAATGAAATACAGGTGAGTACGCAGCCTGCGGACAACTTTTTTAAATTAGCTCACTTGAAATTTTATGACACTGCGAATGGAATGGCTCTGTTTGTAATCACGTTGTTCATTTGAAAAACTTTATTTGAGGCTCGTTTTTGTCGAAAAGCAGCCGTAAAGTTTTAATTGCACATTACAAATCTGCACATGCTTAACATCTTTTTTTGGAACGTGAGCATATAAACATACTTCCAGGAGGAAAAATATTATGTCTTACATAATCTACATAAATTTTCTTGTTTACATTCCCGAACATCGTATGTTACGGGCAGATTTTCAAAACTGCTGTAACAGTTGGAGTATTCAAAGCAATTCAAGGCGAATGTTTGGTTAAAATAAACTCTAGGAGCTTATCCCCTCGTAGTGGATAGATATTATGAGGAAATATTTTTCCTGCATTTGGTTCGTAGAACTGCCTTACAAACGGTGCTCTCTAAAACATAGCTTCTTAACTTTCTTCGGTTTCTGTTTTAAAATTTATATATCTTTTTATATTTAAACATTTCCCTAAAGAAGCAGCAAGTTAGGCTAATTGAACTTCGAATACACCTTCGAAAATAAGACATAAGTGGAACACACAGCAAAGGTTCTCTACTACCTTACCTTACACCTGAAACGTAAACTGCCAAAGCAAATAATTGGAGAACAAACACGTCCAAGGAATATTTAACTTGCTCCTATCGGAAACAGAAAAGTTTATAGGTGGCGGTTTGTATTTTTTAGTAGTCTTAGCTAAGGAACTTTGCCTCTTTGCTCTAACGAAATGATTTTGGTAGTTTTAGAATACCCACATTCAACAGGAAGTGAGCAATTCTGTTTCTAAACGTTAATTTAAATTTTTTGCAAATAAGAATATGTGCAATGGTGAGTAAGTAAGCAAATTTGAAACTCAAGAAGCTTGCAAGCTAATTGCAAAATTTTATTAGCAATTCTGCAACCGTTTTATTACAACAGTCATAAATAATTTTAGTTAAAGGTAGGGGAGAGGTCCAATCCATTAACTCGAAAGGCCAGAGCAGTGACACTCTTATTTTTGAAGTTCTTAATTGTTTAAAAGTTTTTGTTGGGGTTAGAGTTCGTGAGAGCTGAAGTAATTTTTAGAATTAACTGTAGAAATGATCTTTTTTGTATGCCTTTTAACGACGCTTGCACATCACGTGCAATTTCATCTTTCGGTTAAAGAATGAATGTGTTAAGCAATTTCGTAATGTGCTAAAAATCTGCCAATTTAGGCCTACATCGCACATAAAATTCTTAATTACAAGACAAAATCAGTTGCCCAGTAGCAACACATGAAAAATGTATAAAATCATATCCTACACTAAATATAAAGTGTACAAGATTATGATGAACATAAAATTATTTGGAAATTATGAATCTTTCCGTCATAACAAATTTCAATTACCTCCTCCTAGCACGCCAAAGGCAGCTACAAATAAACACAGAAAAATTAGAATATCCGAAATACCTATACAATAAAGATTATGGACGAACTGTTATAAATAAATCTGATAAACACACACTCTAATGTTTTTAATAATTGTGCCCTTCTTATTCATTGGGCTAAATGGGCTATAGTCCAGGGGCACTATTGATCCAAGGGCGCTTAAGAACCGAATATGTTAAATGTTTTAATTTTGTTTCCATTTTGGACCTATAAATTTCTATTTAACGTCGACAAGATTAAATAAAAATATTTAATTATACAATAATTAAGTTGCAAATCGAATACACATTCTCCAATATATTTACAGCGGTACGATTATATTTAAGTATTGCTTGCGCCAATTGTAGATCATCTAATATTTCGTAACGAATTAAAATTTACCTACCTTCATCGTTAGCACAATCCAAATTATACAATTTAAGAATTCTATCCATAAAATACGATATATTAGAAATGATAGATCATCATTACTCATATTGTAACCTTCCCCATTCAACCCAAAAGAAAACAAAATTCAAATGGTAACCCACTTTGTGATACCTCATTGAAAAGCCCTTACAAAATGCTAATAAATAGTAGCAAACATTTGTTTTTGCGACTCGTTCCGGAAAAATTTAAAAAAATACTCATAGGTTCTGAACCAATTATTTTAATTGAAATTCCAAAATATTAGTATAAATGTTCAAAATAATTTCCATTATCCTCTAGGCAATAGTAAGAATCTACTCTCAAATTCTCTCCGAAGATTTGTCACGGAACAGCTCGGTGCCCCTGAACTATTACTTGTGGCAGATGTTGTGTGTTGCATTAAAGCTACAGATTTTAAATGACTCTATACAAAGCAATCTAATGGGGATAAAATCTGGAGAACTTGGAGGCCATTGTATTTTTCTGAAGCGAGTCGGAAAATATGTTTGGTACTATTGAATAACATTTTGTAAAGCTTTTCAATGACGTGTCACAAAACGGGTGTTACCATTTATAATTTTTCTGTTGGGGTAGCTAGAGCCTAAGAGGTTGAATGGGGAAGGTTTCCTTGTGAGTCATAATTATTCCCTCTTCATGTTCTAGAAACATTTTCTAGAAAAGTTCAATACCTACCCATTTTTCTTCCAGAGCGTGTGTGTTTTCATATTTACACGCTGCATAGAGGGTGTCCCAAAACGTACCAGCAATATTTCAAAAATGAATTCCAAAACTTATTTAGAGTCGAAAAGTCCATATAAACATATGTCCTAAACGTAACCGTTAACGAGTTATTGTTTATTTCAAAATTTATGTGGCTTAAACTTTAGTTTAACGATTTTTATGAAATAAATCTTTTTTTTAATACATTTTTATTATTATATTTACAAGAAATGTTCAAAAATATCTCTGTTGTGTTCGATACACAAAGCAGTATGTCGCTAAACAGATCGCTGCGTTCTTAATATGGTTGCTGGGTTACTACTAATAATATCGGCAGCCTGCTGTATACTTTGGCGTAATTCTTCTAGTGTGTGCACTTCAGTTGCATAAACAATCTGTTTCATGTGACCCCAAAGATAAAAATTAAATGGAGGCAGGTCCCGCGAACGCGGTGGCCATTCTACGGGTCCTCCTACTGCAATCCATCTTCCCCGAAAATGTGCGTTAAGTCTAGCTCTAACACGAACACATTGAAGTGCTGGCGTCCCACCGTGTTGATACCACATTGCACGTCTAATGTTTGATGGCACCTCTTCCAGTAATAAGGGTAAAGAGTCTCCTAGAAAATATTCGCAATTCGCACCATTCAAACGGTATGGCAGTTCAAATGGTCCAATCAGACGATCATTAAGAATACCAACAATCATATTAACGCTAAACCTTCTTAAATGAGCGTCTTCTTTTCTGCAGCCCATTCATGAAAATTCTAATAATTATTGATACCATCTCGTGTGAAAGAAACTTCATCGGTCCATAAAATATGTGGTAGGTTTTGATTATTTTGTACCAATTACAAAATCTTAAACGAGCTTCAAAATCATTACCTATTATATATTATTATTATAGAGCTTGAACTCTTTGATGGTGATATGGATGTAACCGAGCACTTCTTATTATTTTCCAAACCTGGTTTCTCCATATTCCAGTACGTAACGCAATTCTTCGCACACTTAAAGACGGATCTTCTTATAATAAATCAAGAACTTCTTCATCATCGTTCATGGGTCTACGGACAACTCCTTGGCCGACTGCATCTCTTGCATTGAAAGTGCCACGTTCCCTCAGCTGACGATGTGAATTAAAGAAAACTGCACGTGTAGGCAGTCGTCTATTGGGATATCTTCTACGATGTCCTTTTGTGCTGCTAAAGCATTTCCATCACACAGACCGTAAACATGATGAATATCTGTATATTCTTCATTTGAAAATATCATTGGCATTGTGAATCAGTTATCATAAATTATGAGATAAACAATAACTCGGTAACCGTTGTGTTTAGGGCATATGTTTATACGGACTTTTCGGCTCTAAATAAATCTAATAACTGCTCAATCCTACGTAATTAGGCGCCAAATCCTTTTAGACCAGGGCGCTCAAACTTGCTAAGACGGCCCTGGTTATCTTTCGCAATAAACTAAATCCACTACGATGTCCTTTATGAATTGTTGGAACATTTTAATTAATGCCTTTTTGTGTATTGAATCTTGTTGGCAACATTGCTTTTATGAAAACGAGTATTATATTTTACCAACACAGTGCCGAGCTTAGCGAGAATGAGCAACCCTTTTGAAGCACTAAAGTACAGATACGATACGCTGCACTAATTAAATGTTGTCAACTTGCCGATTTGTATAAAAAGAAAACCCTGTATTCTTTTGATATTTATTTGATTATGTAGAGTCCAATAACCATTACACTTATGCATAAATTTGTACTTGTTTAAAGAATATAATAGTAGTAATTCTAATAAAAACATTGTGTATAAAAGTACTGAAATAAAGAGAATTTTCAACATACGTTTCACATAATCTTGAATAAATAGTTCTGTATCAAAATCTTTTAATCAAGTATCTGCATATCACTACTTTTAGTATTAGCAGTTTGTTTACGTACCAGTTTGGCTGCGGAATAAAGCTTATGTTAAAAGTGTCAACATTATAATGTAAAAGAACTGCCTTTACAAGCTACAATTAAAGGCCCGAGAAAAGCGTGGTTCATATAGAAGCGCTTTCCTAATTCGAAAATAATTTCAACGCCAACATAAACATAATTCAAGTAACTCGAGTTGTTGTTGTTGCATTTGGGTAAAGTTTTACTTAACTCATATAATTAAACAATAACGTTTCAAGGAGTCATATTATTTTATGATTACACAAATGTAACACTTTACATTAAAAAATGAAAGATATATTGCTCTTTAACAAATTTCTAACATATGTATTCTTCAAAATAGAAATATTTGATTTTACGTTTTTATTTTTGTTAAAACACCTAGCTCATAAAATATCCACATAGTTACACTGAAATACTACATATTTTAAGTTCAGCCTCTCTATATGTATAGCCCGCGAAAGAGTCGGTTGAATGATGTTTGTTCTACCGTTTGAACTGATATCGCATTTATAAAGTATTCAATTATACAATGAAAACATGAATCTTTTAATACATTTCACTTTGCATGTCGATTAAAGATTGTTTTTCGGGTAGAGCAGGGGTTTTCGAATTTTCCGATTATCGTAAAAATTCTACATTCTGTAATTCTTATATTTTAATATTCGAACCTTCCACTAATCCTGACACTCGAACAGTTATGTGCTTTTCAACTTAATAGTCCGGACACATTTGATAATGGTGGAAAAAATGTTGATGATGTTTCTTCTAACAAATAACATTACTTCACAATCATTAACGGATGCATTACATAATAACCCAAACCTTAGAGTTATGTTTTACGCCCGCAACCGCATAGCGATAATAAAACCAATGGATCAAAACGTGATATAAAATATTAAAGTGACTTACAGAAAAAAATTAACTCCAGAAGTTAGTTCTGAGGAAGCATTTTATTGGACAACTGGACGAAATGCGGAGGTGGCAAATTTTACAAATTAAGATATAATTGCAGAGATTCAAAAGCTGACAATAATGCCTTGAATACTACGCATTTCAAATGCGAATTTCCAGAAGAATCTTGTAGTAGAATCATGCGCAAAGATGCTGTTCGGTCATTTATTGAATGCGTTCAATAGACAAAAGAAAATTGAATATCATTCCAATGCAAAATGTTTTAATAAGAAGATTCAAACAAACAGTATATATTTTTGGAACACACAAAGGAGCAAACAATTAATGCATATTTTACACAAAATGATTCTGTACGAAAATAGTCTTACTATTTGTTTATAGAAATATTGAGAATAAGCTAAAAGAAACTTTCATCATCTCTTTGTATATTTTTTTCAAATGTTTTTATAATCTACAAAATTCGCAAATCCGTATTTTTTGTCCGGACACGTGAAGCTATACCGTATATAATCTATAAAGGGTGTCAATTTGAAAACGTTCATTGTATTGTATCTCTGGAAGTAAAACAGGTATTGAACTTTTCTAGAAAACGGATACAACGTAGAGGGGAAATTATCATGAGAATCAGGTAACATTCCCCACGTAGGCTCTAGGTACCCCGACAAAAACATTTCAGATGGTAACTTCCATTTTGTTATACTTCATTAAAAAGCTCTTACAAAATGCTATTCAATCGTAGCAAACATTCTTTTCCCAACTCATTTCAGAAAAATAAAATGGTCCCAAAATCTCTAAATTTTGACCCCACTAGACTTCTTTTTCTATGGGGTTACTTAAAATCTATTGTCTATAAAACTCAGCTTCAGTTCATCGCCAACTGCGACAAGGAATTGTTCAGGACTTCCGAGCTATTCCTCAAGACCTCCCAAAATGTTTGGAGAGAATTTTAGAGTAGATTTTACCATTGCATAGGGACTAATAGAAATCATTTTGAACATATAATCAAATATTTTGAAATTTTAATTATATACAAAAATTGGTGCTGAACATTTTGAGTTTTATTTTTTAATAAAAAAAGTCGAATGTGAAAAATGCCTGCTACTATTGAATAGCATCTTGTACGAGCTTGTTAATGACACATCACAAAATTAATTGAAATTTTTTGTTGGGGTATCTAGAGATGGATTTCTAGAGAAGGACTTGCGGAGTGTCAAGGTTAGACCGGGTAAGTAATGACGAAATAAGAAGAATAATGGAAGTAGAAGACTCCATCATACATACATACATTTGATTAGAACTGGGGAAGCTCCTAGCAGTGAAGCATATCTTCCCCCTTTCCATGTAATGTTGCCATTTCCCTTCAAGGCGTCATCGGAATGATGCGCCGACTCTACTCGCCCGGCAGGTCGAAGCTGCCGTCCCCATTTCGGACTGACCGTTGCACCGGCTTCCTCCATCCCTCGTCGTGGACGCCAGTCTAGTTCTGACTTCCTACTGCGTATGGCCTAGGCTATCCGGTTGAACTCGGAATTCAAAGCATTTCCAGTGATCCAATGCATTTCAAGCCAACCTCTCCCTACGGATTGTAAATCACTACCACCTCGAATCCAACCGCTAATTTGGAGAGCTCGCTCGGTTTGACCCGGGCGAGGGGCATCTCTCCGATCCCGAGGCACCCTTTGTTGACGGATGGGTAGCGCGCTTCGCGCATCGCAAGGATGCGCTTCCAGATTTCACTGTGCAAATGGAGTTCTGGCGGACATCTCCCGGCACCCCTGAAACAGAAAACCTGAAAGGGAGGTCCTAGAAAGAATGTCCTGTAAGAGAAAATCCTGTAAAGCAAACCTGAAAAGGTATGACCTGAAAAGGAATGACCTGAAAAGGAATAACTTGAAAAGGAATTACCTGAAAAGGAAAAACCTGTAAAGGAAAACCTGAAAGGAAAACTTGATTAGGAAATGCTGTAAAGGAGAAACCGTACTAGGAAGACCCTGAAAGGAAGTACCTGAAAGGAAACCTGAAAAAGGAAGACCCTATAGAATCGCCTGGGATCACACGTACTCAGATTTAATCGTCTATTCTTTCTCTCCTTCGTTCATTCTCTCTTGCTTACAATGCGGTTTCCGCGAAACTCTGAAACGCTCGGAAAACATCCTGTCCTACCAATTGTCTCTGTTGCGGCGGCCAACCTAGCCCTAACATTCTAAAATGCCCTTCGAGTACTCCCATCTCCCTCTCTGTTTGTTCGCAACTTACATACAGATGTACACTCGTATCCTCCTCACCACATTCACATTCACTCTCATCTATTAGATTTAGTGAGCAGAGCTTCGCCCTAAAGTCTCCATGTCCCGTTAGGAACTGGGTGACCCAGTACGACGGAACGACCGACATTATCTGTAACCGTTCGGTCACTCTGGGGAAGAATCCATGGGTGACCCTACCTTTTCGACCTCCCACGTTCGCTGCCACCTATCTAGAATCAAATTTCTCGCCTCGATGATGGCTTGCTTGGCTGACTCTACACTCCCGTCGTATTGGAATGCCCCTATCTCGGTAAGCATTCTACTCTTGATCCTCCAGAGAAGACATCTTTCTACCGCCCTATATTCCATCATAGATACAATCGAAACCAAGACACTTATTTGGTACGAGTATCTACAAAGAATGGGAGAAACAAGATGGCCTAAAAGGATATGGCAATGAGTCCCGCCAACACGAAGAAAGCGTGGAAGGCCACGAAGAACTTGGCGACAAGGAACAGAAGAGGCGATGATCTAGCCAGAAATGGAGGAAGGAGATTGGAGGTACAGAGATTACTGGCGATTGGGATACGAGAGACGGCCAAGGCTGTAAAAAAACTCGTTCTAGAGCTTAAGGTGTTGAATAGAAAGGGTATCTTGTGAGTCATGATGATGCCTCCTTTACGTTGAAGAAACATTCTCTATAAAAGTTCACTACCTATTTTATTCTAAAGATGTAACACATTGTATGTTTTCACATTAACACTGTATATTATGTAGTATATAATACTAGCACGACCTTCCCGATTTAATTATTGTATTTTATTTAGTTACTTGGTCAATCATCATCTAGTTTTTGCAAAAAGTGTCGTAACTTAACTTTGCAATTATTCAGTTCTAAAATATATGTGAATTGGTAATTTGTAAGTCCCAAAAATAGAAAGACTTATTAGATTACACTTAAATTACAACATGAACCACTGGAATACATATTTTAACTATGTAAATTAATATTTCCTTATTAGCCATACCCAATTCTACCCTAGGGAACTATGCTTACGCGATTTCCTTAGGATAATCAAATAGCTTAACCTTATTCAAATGACGTCTACATAAAACTGTGTCTCCTTATTGCCCAAACATGTTTTATTACTCCAATAACAAGTAACTGTAAACAAAACAGTAAAGAATTGTAATTGAGCAAAGCAATAAAAAGCTTCCCATTTTACAATCTATCTTAATTTTTTTATTTGAAATGTTATCGTTATACAATCTATTAGTGGCAGTATCATAGGCGACATTAATTTTAAACCCCTTACACGTCTATAATATGCATGTAAACATAGTTATCAACAAAGCTTCACACGTTCAGTTCATTTACCTACTTCAGTGCAAGCTACGATATATGGGTTGGTAAACAGGGAGCAAAACAAAGTATCAAGCAGTGAAAATAACGCTTCTACTAAACAAGAAGGGTATCTAGCGTGCTACAATAAATATGTCTTCCGAAGTTAGTACTTCAAACAAAGCTTAAACCAAAATCCTGTATAATTTATGGAACCCGGCCGGCGACCACAATCATAAACTTTTGCCAAATTTCGCTATATACATCAGAGCGGACCCACTATAAATATTCTGCGAGTTCCCTGTTACAAGAGATAAAAATTACTGCACCCATCGGAGAGGGACTCGACAAATGGAGAAAATAAGGAAGTCGTTGATTTTAATGCCCATCTCTCGTGCCGCTGTAATGTGAACGCTCGTTACAAAATTTCGACCTGCGAGTTGTTGAAACAACTGCATACCGTGCCCTTGTAGAGGGCACAAAAAGAGAACTCCAAATTAACAAAAAATCTTTACATGGCATATTAAATATTTACTTGGGGAAGGTTCAGACATCCCAATATCGACAACTCGATAACCACCTAATTTACATTCAGCATTTCGTGTTTGTATATCTCTGATCTCCACCAATCGCACTCGAGTGGGTTGTTGAATCAGTGGGCAACGCTGCAAACTTGGATATTAGACGATTTGCAAAAACTGTGGGCTGCGAAAAAAGGAATGCGTTCATGAATTAAACAAACCGCCTCTTAGGTTAATCACCCGAAAAATAACCATTTCAAAGCGCATTTCTTTGATCATTTGCATACGTATTTGGAAGTGTGTTTGAAATTTACAACTGCACGAGGATAGTGCCAAAATACATGTGCACCTTCGCAACAAATTCGTGTCCTGCTGGGTTAATGATGCAGCATTTTAATGAATAAACAGTCCAAATAATAAATATGATACTCGCAAAATCAGAATATTAATATTAGTATGAGTATTGGATGGGCATTACGTATAGTCTTTTTATTCACAGCCCTTATCACTTAAAGTTGGAGAAACAAAACCGTGCGGAATTAAACTTGGATTCGAATAACGGATGTTTAATAAGTACTCTGCTACGTTATTTAACCCCAAAAAAACTATTTTACATATTGCTTTACGGTCGGCTTAATTTTACTTCCCAAGTTTAAATATTTTTATTTGTAGCAACTAAACTATTAAAAAACGAAGTATTCCACTTTCAAAATATATTACAGTCCAGTCGCGATAATCCGAAATAAATGAGACCACGGCGTGTTCGGATTACCAATAATAGTTTTGATTAAAAAAATCTTGTTTTACACTTTTAAATATATATCACATACTTCGTCGTAAGTGTTGTTTGTTTTTGGTTACTAAAATATGCCACTAAAGCCCATTTTTGAATTTATCTTAGCAATAGTATTTGATGAGAAAGAATTTCATTTTCCCTGCACCACGTTATACATGTTTCAAAACACTGAAAATGTTCCTTGCGTTTGACTAAATTTGTAGATTCAACCATATCACCATTGTCATATACCTCTTCTTGAAGTATGGCGAATGGCGCCTGTTGTGTTTCAAAAGTAATTCCGCGTCGGTGGTTCCCCTTTCTGCCATTTAAAACTTGTAACATATGTAAATTCCCGACGACACTTACAGTAGAAATAATCAAAGAAGAACCTGTCACGTGAATATGACGTATTTGAGCAGCGGGCGAGTCTATTTTAAGTTATAAGGAGTGCAGTCTTCTTGTTCATTGCCGTTCGTTGTTCGTGTTTCACATTTCGCTATTTTTACACTTAAAAATGCTTAAAAATTGTTCTTTTCAGAACTAAACTACACCAATACTGTTTAATTTCTGTGTCAACCAAAAATTAACTGTTCCTGTTAGTGAAATCAGTTCAAGTATTTATAATGTTACTTGAGGCTATGTTCAATTTTTTTAAATTAGTTTACTAGTTTTTATAATCTGATACTGATCGATTTGGTGAAATTGAGGCTGCTAAAAAGACTATTGGTATTAAAAGGAAAGTACTGCATAGCCAGGCTCGGAAACTAATTGCCAATATAATGGAATTTTTTAAAACGGAAGCTATAAACAAAGCTCCTCTAACACCATTGAAAAACATTCACGAGACGGTTCAGACCAGGCCTCTACAAAGATTTCGGGGTTTCTTACAAGCGAGAAGTCAAAGAAAGAAATTTGATTTTGTCATGTGCAAACCTCGTTGCACTCATAAACAAAAACCACGTCGTTGTTACAAAAGCATGCTACCTTATGGCGAAATTAAAGCCATGCAGTATGGTCAAACAACAGTATCGCAGGATTGAAGAGTTGCTAAAGGAAAGCGATTAATAATTGTGCATACGGGCAATGAGACCGGGTTTATACCTGATGCGCTTCTAATATTTCCTTCAAGTATGAACCACTACAATATATTTTTAGGCCCAGTATTATTACAATATTTTTATTGTAATTCTACAGTCTGCTGAAAAATCTTCTTCCAAAATCCGTTCATGTAATTGATAATGCATCGTACCACAATGTTGCATTTGATAAAAGTCATACCTCGGCTACATTAAATGCTGGCCTGATGAAATGGCTAAATGAAAGAAACAAACAACAGTCCGAATTATATGAAATTATAGAAATTTATAAACCAAAGGCCGTGAATCACAACTTGGATAAAATTTAACATGCGCGTGAGCATTTTGTCTTAACATTGCCGCCATGCCACCCTGAATTAAATCCTATCGGGAAATTATGGGCCAATGTTAAGAACTGGGAGGCTGTAAGAAATACAACGTTCAGATTAGAAGACGTACAGGTACTGGCAATTCAAAAGTTTGAACCTATTACGACAGCAGAGTGGTCTGCGATATGTGACCATGTTGGCAAAACTGCCAGGGAGTATTTATAAACGGAAGAGATTTGAGATAGTTCTTTAGACAATTTAGGTACTGTTAATACTGGTGACTCCGACGACAGTAGTGCAAGTGGTGTAGAAGCTTTAGCTGATTCAGTAGATGAGTAATAATATGCATTTTAGGGTTTTAGCTAAGTTGTTTTTTAAGCAATTTTCTCTATGTATAGATACAGCCAACATTTCTACAACTATCTCGATTTTTTTGTGTGTATTAACAATTAAAACCAATATTTATATTTATTACGGGTACAAGATATTTATGTATAAATTCTGTAGCAGAATTTAATTGCAAATGCATTATATAAGTCTTTAATGAAACGTTACTGTTTTGGTTTGATACGTATTGACAAGTAAAAACAATATTGTTATTTATTATGGATGTTATACATTTTCTTAAAATAAATTTGAAACATTACGTAATTATTTTCCCTTGCTAATAACACTGGTTCCGCCACTGGTTTTTCCTAATGCCTATTTTGGTAACATCATGAGGTCACGTGACAGCGCGCTACTGTAACTAGCTACTTTTTTGTAGCTATTTAAAGTACCGCGCTTGCTGAAACACGCAGCAGCTTTTAGTGGTAGCGAATTAAAAAAAACAACACAAGAGCAGCAAATACAGAAGCAATTTTGCGAATGCGAATTCAAAACAAATTGTAAAGTAAATTAATCTTAATAAATTTAACTGTAATTTCCCATAAGTATCCAAAGTAGTAGAAAGGCCAAATATTACTGTTACAGAAAGCATTGTATTTAGAGAGCATCCGGAAGTATTGACTGCGTATGCCAAAGGTAAGGGAAGCCCAGAGGCCACAGTAACAAAATTTATTCCTATGCATCCTATATTAGTATCATCAAATAGGCCATCGCGTTTAGTATGCTGCACGTTGCTAAAGTAGCGTTGTTAAAATACGTGCACGGGAGTTTTTAAATTGTTGTTCTTGTCGTTGACATATTGGAACCATGGCTTAAGTGAAGAAATGGCAGTACATACTATAAAAAATATTTTACAGCTAAAGTTAAATGTCAACTATAAATATGCGTGCAAAGTAGCTTAAATTGCTATTTTAAAAGTAGGTGTAATATAGATAGCTACTTTAAAAAATAGCTTGTAGGGTAGAATAGCTACAAATTTTATTATATAACTGGTACTGCAGCAAGTTAATTTTTAACAGTAGCTTGGCCAGCACTGTATATTGCTTTCATAAACAATGCAAGCCCACTAATGTATGATACAACCATACTTTTCAATGTTTATATATTTAACTTACAATAGGGTAAACCAAATATTTATATCACGCCGATTATAATCTAAATATGGTTGGTACTAATTTCTAATAAGAGTAGTAGTAACACTGCGGTGATATTAAATAATACATTATTTTAAAATGATATCGCGGAATTACTATTTCATAGTGATCGCCTACTTTATATAGACATAAACAACTTAGTTTTAGATTTGGTAAATCTATTTTGGTGAACTGCAATTATATTATTAATAGTTTTGAGAACAAACAAAAGGTAGGGATTCGTTTTTCTCATTTGTTGAACGTTGTTCTTAGGATTACATACTCCTAGACAAAGTACAAAAATACTGTACAAGTATCACAAAATTATGTATTATTTTCATCATCATCATCATCATCTGACATGGAGCCGACTCAAGGGTCAATTCAAATCATATTTATTGCTTGGACGATTTTAGAATCATTTTGATTTGTATGTTAAAAACAACTTCAATTGTACAGTTTCCCAGGATTGTGCTGTAAAGACCCTTGTTATTTCTACTATACCTACCTGAAATTCCTTAGAAAAAAAAAAAATGAAAATACGGTTCAACTAGACACTAGAAGGCTAAATAAATTACAGTAATAGTCACCACACTGGTTTCATGTAAACATCGTGTAGTTATTTACTCATATCACACTTTGTTAAAAAAATTAATCAATTTTAAATACACATTTACAATTTACTTGCAGTTTCGTTTTACTTTAAAACGTATCAAATCCTGTAGGTGTCATTAAACAATTGCTTGTATGATCAGTTTTATTAAAAATGCAACGTATCTCAAGAAATTTAAGTCGTGATGAGTGTGTCACAGCCCTTACTTTGTCCGAAGAAGGGTATTATTTCCGCGCTATCGCAGGCTTGGGATGAACTACACAACCATTTCTCGGGTCAGCGTTTCAGGCAAACTAACCAACATGACAGGCGACCAGGGCAAGGGCGACCACATGCTACTATCGCTGTAGGAGATCGTTTTCTTCGAATGCGTGCACTAAGCGAGCGCTTTACCACCGCAAGAGCCCTCCAAAGACAACTTTCAGCAGTACATAATGTGCAGGTTAGCCTTGAAACCGTTCGACAACGTCTTCTGGAAGGAGATCTGAGAACCAGATTACCAGCTACTGGCCCACAGTTAACTGCGTGCAGGTTAGCCTTGAAACCGTTCGACAACGTCTTCTGGAAGGAAATCTGAGAACCAGATTACCAGCTACTGGCCCACAGTTAACTGCAGACCACCGCAGATACAGATTGGATTTTGCCAGAAACCACTTGAATTAAGAAAATGAAAATTGAAGACGCATTTTATACACAGACGAGTCCAGATTTTGTTTGGAGAGTTGTGATAGGCGCATTCGAGTTTTTAGACGTCCAAATGAACGATATGCTCAATGCAATTTTGCCCCCACGACTGCATTTGGTGGTGGCTCAATAATGGTATGGGAAGGCATATCTTTCACGGCCTGCACAGACCTACACATCTTCTCCAACGGCACTTTAAGAAGTCCCGACTTGAATCCGATTGAGCACCTCTGGGACATTCTCGTAAGACAAGTAGGTACGATCCCTTCGACCACCCCCTGTAACGACCTAGGGAATTCATTAGTGGAAATGTGGGATAATTTTGAACAAGAGCAGTTAAGTGTGTTAATTTCAAGCGTGGGCCGTCGTTGTTAAGCTGTCATAAAAAGTCGAGGCAGAAACATAGCCTATAGAACCTGTAAACTTACAATTTTTCAGTTTTCGATTTTTTTTTTAATTTTTGCGTTGTTTGTTGTTAAATTGTGTTGACTGCTGTTAATTTGGATAAAATATGGTTTACTTAATTTCAAGCATTATCTATGATTAAACGTACTTCATTACATGCAATACTTTAAACAATATTGCGATTGTTGTTGTGGTGCTTTTATAATGTTGACAAGTGTATTTATTTTCATTGTCACTCGACTAATTGTTCAATGTTTTAATTGCACGTTTATAATTGATTATCAAGATGTGGAGTGACGAAAATTCTATTTTGTGATTGGTTACAGAGTGTTGGGTAATGAGCTATAACTCACGCTAAATAGTTATAGGTACCATTACTTGAACAAAAGTAGTTGAATAATATATCTATAAAGTAATAGGAGTGGATAAAAATATATACCTGTTATGGATAATCTGTTTGAACGTGAGATGTACGTTTTTAAACCAAGCAGTGTTTGAAGACAGTTTTGTACAATTAATTTTTAAAAATGAAGTTTCTAAAGACCTGATGCAGAAATAGATACACTTCTCCCGTTATTTCTTTCTGAAGGAAAACTTTCATTTGCGTAGGTATTGTCATTGACAGATGCATAATATAATTTATAATATTCTAAACACCGTGCCATTAGTTTATGTAATTATTATCCTTACCGAACGTAGGCTTTATTATTTTGAAAATCTATTTAATAAATCAGAAGCATTACAAAGTCCACAAATTTTTACTCCAGTTGGTGAATTTGAATTAACATTTTCTGAAAAAACCTCGCAGTCATTCAATTTCCTGAAAATATGCCAGCTAAACATCAAAGAAATCCGCTTGTGTGTTCTCGTAGGCCTGATTAAATCTCTAATTGAATAAACTGTGGGAAAATAAATGTGATTTTTAAAGAATTCTATAAATAACGATTTGTCTTTTAATGTTATAATAGGATAAAAAAGGAAGTATGGCGTGAAATGAATGCGTATTTTATCATTTCATATTAAATTAATCCGACGCATTTCGTAAGTTGTATTTATCAGGAATTAAACTATAATAAAATTTACGATTACGTAAAGAGGATTTGCTACAGCTCGAAATTAATGTTGTTGGACAAAGCTTATGCCTACACATAAATTCCACAATTTCTTCAATGCATTCTTGTTATGACAAGAAATAAGCAGGTACAGGCACAACAATTAAGAAGGAGGTATTTATTTACCGTAAACCAATTCAAAAACGTTGCTGAATGGCAGGTAATCATCATAATAATTTTTAGTTTTACGGCAGAGATAATTTTCTGCACGTTAAGTAAGGATTTATTACAAGAAGCTTTAATCTGACGTTAAAATACCTCAATACAAACGATGTAGTAAAAATCCACTCACCGGCTTCAAACATCTTGGCACTCTTCCACAGGTGAAATTTACCGAATAGCAGTTCTATGAAAATTGCGTTGACGTTACTTGAATTAATTAACGAGCTGGGTTTCATTGAATAACTACTACGCGGCAGATATTTTAAAAATCGCTATCGTGCATGAACGCAGTTGCACAAAACGCTATGCAATGTCTAGTATGACTTTATACATACCCGGAGCCATTGTTTATTCAGACCACAAACGATTTGTTATTTTAATGAAGAAGTTATTGTTCGGACCAGGAGGTCTATAGTCTCTAAAACAAAACATCATGGACGGGCGGAGAAACGCGGTTTGAAAAATATGATACCGTTTTATTATTTTTCGATATCGCATGTCATTGCATAAATAAACAGTGAAAAGTTCCATATTGTTTTGTAACTGGAACTCGTAAAAGGAATATGTATTGAGAACGTGATGAGATTTTCCTTTATTTCATTTTTATAGCTTTGAAACCAGGAAATAATAATATTAACTGTGTTTTGAGGTTGCATCTTTAATATACGTGTAAACACACGGAATTTTTACATTTGTAAATTTAAAATTTTCGATTAGCCCAAGCGTTGTTGAAAATAGTTAAGGGTTTTACAAACTTACAGTTGCGTCAAATTACTATTACATTTAGTTGGGCGGGTAAACTGTCGACGTCCAGGTGTACATAATCGCGCTGTTAGCAAGATGTAGGTGCTTCAAAGTAGTCTTCGTTAGGAGCTCCTTTGAATGGAAACGATTTACCGTTGGCAATTGTTTTAAAAGAACATACAAATCGAGTGAAGTAATTGGAGGCCATTCCTGCAACGACAAAAGGCGTAACTCGATTAATATACTAAACCCATGTTTTCAAACACTTTTAACGTTACTATCTACAAAATATCCAATTCTTGTGTTTTGGGATCAACTTTTAACGTACATGGATTTACAAAACATACATACAGGGTGCTTAAAAAATACGTTCGGATATTTTACCTACTTATAGATCTCATCAATACAAACAAATAAGTCGTAATAAACATGGGTTCGAAAATCAAACGTTTTCGAGATATTGAGTTTTTTAAGAATATAAATATTGCTTGATATTTCAAGAAGTTCCCCACCTATTAAAACAAATAGCCGTGTAAATAAAACATTTTAATTACAAATAATTAAAGTAGATGTTCTACATGCCCTCCTTCCATTTGTACACATCCTTCTCATCTCCGCAAAATTGAACGCGGCATTCTATCAAAGATTCCCGGATTCGTTTATTTATTCACAGGGCCTGAATAAACTAACGACTTTGAATACCCCCAAATACAAAAGTATAACGGATTGAGGTCAGGAGATCTAGGTGGCCACACAACTAGACCCCCTCGCCCTATCCACCTACCGTTGTAATTTTCGTTTAGGACGTCTGACCATGATTGAAAAATGTGCAGGAGCCCCATTGTGCATCAACCACATATTCATTCTATGAATGAGTGGTATACTTTCTACCAATAGTGGCAAAATGTTATGCAAACAGTCAAGCTCCAATTGGCCAGTCAAACGGGTCAGAAGAAAAAAAAAGGTCCTATTTTATGGTCTCCAAAAACACCAACCCAAAACGTTAATTAAAAAGCGTTGTTATTGATTCAATTCCATAATAACATGAGGGTTTTCATCTGACCAAACATGGCTGCTGCGTAAATTAAAAATGCCATTTCTTGTAAAACTATCTTCGTCAGTAAATAAGACTTCACTAACAAAGTTTGCGTTTTCCACAACTCTTGTTGCATTAATATTTGTTTCTGCAGAAAGTCTTCTGTAGTACTGGTACCTGGATTTTCTTCAATCCTCCTTAACCCATGATCACTCGCGTTATTTGTTTTTACGCCAGCACTCGCATGTTAGATTCTATCTAACATTTACTTTTTTGCTAATAACATTCAAATAAAAAATGTTATTGCATCATTTCTTTTTTATATAGTGATGAGTACTAACAAATATTTAAAAAAACTAATACTCCAGTGGCGTAGGGATGGGATATAATAAAAAGAAGTAATATCAATACATACACACAAATTCTTTCTAATGACAATAATACTGTTATAATCCGATACACAAATTCAAACCATAAGAAGATAATGTGAAAAATCAAACTAAACTACTTTAAATAACGTAAAACTTAAAACTCTTTCATTTCGTTATTTTAATATGACAAACATATAAATACAACTGTGCCTGTAGGTTCCTTACAAATTGGAAAACTGCAGTTGTTGCATTGATGTTGTGTGAATCTACTCTTTCTCAAAGGACAGAATGCACATCGGGGTTTTCTTTGCATTGGCTGCTGATGCTGATGTAGATCCGCCGTTCTG
The DNA here is from genome assembly GCA_014611495.1 of Limonius californicus. Classification (NCBI taxonomy): domain Eukaryota; kingdom Metazoa; phylum Arthropoda; class Insecta; order Coleoptera; family Elateridae; genus Limonius; species Limonius californicus. The sequence goes on along the minus strand of JABXWE010009482.1, from coordinate 32,711 downwards.
CCTGTAATGTTTTCAATTTTTCCTCTAAGTGCACAAGGTAAGGTTGGAATGTTTGATCGACGGAGAAGATGCGGCATTGTAAGTTGTTTAGCCAGATTGGTAATGAAAGATCTTCGAGGTACAACTTTTTGAGCTGTGTCTATATATTATCTGACTACTTACGGTCGCAATATTTAGTAAACTACAAAATATTGTGAACGGTCAGCGGTTACTAACTCTTGATACGGAATATTTTTTTTCATCCTATCTACAACATCTTTACCTCCTTTTGTTAGGTTGTAAAAGGTAATCATTTCTGGTTTTTGCGCATCATTTGTAGATTGATCAATTAAACCATCGTCGTTTAGTGTAGAGAGCATTAAAACGTTTCTGTTTTTTTTTAGGAACGTAAGATGATAGAAGACAGTTGTTCGACTTTTCACCATAAGCAAACATACTACTTTTTATAGGTCTCATCTTAGTTTGCAATAATTCGGCCGGTATTTGGGGTTTATTCTTGGGAAGAGTTCCCACAATAGTTAGCTCATGATTTACTAATAAGTAATTTGCCAAAGGTACTGACGTAAAGTAATTATCCATCGTAACGTTACGAGCGGACTTGTCTATTGGTTTTATCAACCGTTTGACAACACTTGCAGCACCGTTGCTCAGTTTATATGGTCCCTCTGGCTGTTTGCCAGTATACACTTCCAGATTTGACGTATAAAAGGTCCTAGCGTTGACTAATGCGCGTATATTTTAGTGCCATACTTTGCTGGCTTGTTTGCTACATATTGCCTAAACTGACATCTTCCACGAAACGCTTCTAGCATCTCATCAATTGTAGCATATTCACCAACAGTATAACAAGCTAAACATTGCTTCACAAAGGTATCAAAAACGGTACGTATAGGGGCTAAATTATCATATTTGGAAGTTTCTTCCCTCGTAGCCATATCATCAAATCGAATTGCTTGAATAAGCATATGGAATCGTGTCTTGGACAAGGTTGCGACAAAACAATCGGGTGCTGTTCCATCAATGCTCCAAAACTCATCTGTATTTAGATGCTGGGCTCTTTTAACTCCAGTTAAGTATAACAGACTTATAAATGCCATTATTTCGTCGACGTCAGTATCAAGACAATCTCTAGGACGCTGGTATGGGGGTCTCATCAAATCAAATTTTTGATTAGAATATTCTACGATTTTGAAAATTATATCATCAGGGAAAAACAATTTCCAAAATTTAATGAGACGTTTAGCATTGTTTGCGACATAGTTTACTCCTGGCAACTTGCATATAATATTATGGGATTTAGTTTTAGTTCTGAGTTTATATGGTTTATGCTTCAACCATACTGTTTCATCTTTTCCAATAAATATTGGCACTGGGTAGGCTTTTGTGATAGCCACTTCGTGTGTCATCTTCATCTTCACTTTCGGCAGATTTTTCCGTATCTGACGGATGTAGACTGTGCTCAGAAGGAGCATCACTGATTTCTGAATTAGAATCTAACCCTATGTCCACATCAGATGGAGCTTCTTCAAACCATTGCATTAGCTGCCGCCTGTTTTCTCGTCCATTTTTTAAAATGGTCCAATTCTATACAACGTTGGATGAACTAAGGCGAAATTAGGCAATAGTAAAACATATAAAATAATTAAATTTAATAAACATACCCAAAAAAGGTCACAAAAAAAATTCAGAACTGCAATCACTCGCGCCGTTAGATTTTATCTAACACTACGTATAACGTGATCACTCTCGTGTTAGATACTAACTAACTTGAACTAAGTTACTTACTTACTTGGGTAGTGGAATTTTTTAACCCCTCCAAACTTTGTATATGCGCATAGAGTCTGTTCTGGAAAACATTACTGGAGTTTTAAGGCAGAAGCACAAAATTTAAAACAGTTATTGAAAAAACCCGCGAAATGTTAGATTTTATCTAACGGTGCGCGCGATCGCGGGTTAAAATGGCAAGTTCAAGCTTTAGGAGTAGAAACTGATCTAGACCGACCACCACCACCTTTTCTTGATATAAATGCGCCAACTTCAAATAAACGACGAAACAAATTAGTAAAAATTTGTCACACGGAAGTGCTCGGTACGGAAATGTTTCGGCATACCAGCGACGTGCCTCATAAGAATTACCGTTGGCCTTACCATACATGAAATGCATATCTGGCCTTACCATACATGAAATGCATATCTGCCATTTCCGCTTGGGTATACATATTCCAACAACAACAATAACAATGTTGACACTTACAAAAACTCCAAATGTTGTTTTACCCACTTCCGCAGCAGATGTGATAAATACGATTCTGCACTCCTACTCTGCGTAAATAATTAGGCTGTATCTTGAAAATGGTTGATTTTTGAACCCATGTTTATTACGACTTTTTTATTTATGTCGATGAGATCTATAAGTGGGTAAAATATCCGAACGTATTTTTTATACACCCTGTATTTAACTGAACAGCATTTTAATTGAATAATACGAAATGCCACTAGCATCTTCAACAAATATTCTATTGACTTAAAGTGATCGATTGGAGCAGAATATCGTGAATTGTGGGTGCAGACTCCCTTTTTTTTTAATTAGCTCGCATCATTCCATTGTTATATATTTGTAAAAATTTGAAAATTTATGTAAATAATTTAGAAGATCGTGAGTACTTTGGAAAACAATTGAAACTGACAGGCAAATAAATAATAAGTTCGAGACTCTCTGAACCTAGACGAATTGCCATTAATAACTTGAGTGGTATCAACAAGATCGAACTGGTACTGACAACGCCCGCAGAGAGTATTTAATAGCGCGTTTTCCGAATTCACGGCTTGACACGTTTGCGCTGTATTCGCTGGACTCCACGATCGCCACGCGTAGCACCTATGGAATACTTTCTGTGGGTTGGTGTAAAAGATGTTGTGTATGTAACCCCAATGGAAAATATCAGATATCTTCGCCTCAAAATCGAAAATGTCTGGACCAAGTGAATTCAAAACTAACTTCGTAAATAACGGCGCGAACTTTCAACCATTTAAATAATTATGTGTTTTTGAATTTATTATCGCGTTATCGTTAGATCTATAACTGGCACGTAGGAAATAAGAAAGTTGACTATCATAACTTTGAGTTTTTGAAATTGAGAAAGATCGTTTAATATCAGCTTATAATATACTTTAATTAAACCATTTCATTTGGCAATAAGACGAAAAGAGAAACAAAAAACAAAATGCTCTTATACAATGTATTTCCTAAAAAGGTCAGGATAACTACCCTTTGAGAATGGAAGTTCTGAACAAAAAGCAACAGGCAAAAGCTTCAGATAAAATTTCTGCTGCAAAGCTGTACATATAAGAACTGAAAATATTTCGCGAAAAATAAAAACCCAGAATAAACATTTCTTGGAAAATTTGTTAATTGTTTCTTGCCTTGTTTCGTTGAAATTCATATTTACATTTTAATAATAATGATAGCCTCAATTTCAATAGATTTTATTTACTTTTCGTGCCTTATACATATTTCGAAATTTTCATTTCTTTTTCAAAAACAGTTAATATTATAAGCACTTGTAGTTAGGCAACAACACACTGGATCTTGATTTCGAACTTGACTCTAGTTTTCTATTCCAAAACTTCTAATAGCGGGGCCTTTATGAGCTCAATTTGTTCATTCATTAAAGGTGCGTTTATGAATTTGAAAGGCCTCAAGTATATTTACGAAAATTTACGTTTATCATCACAGAAGTGTAAGAATGTTATGATACTATTTGATGGTATAGCATGATCGTGCTCTAATAAGTGGTTAGCGTAGTTAGATTTGTCTGGGTTTTTGTTTTGTATGATCGTATGTATTCTTTGTATCAGGTATCAAAGTTTCTACTATTCTGACCTATGTTTACAGAATTACACTGTGAACAGTTTAATTTGTAAATACCCGATTTTAACAAATTGTTAATTTTATCTTTTGCGTTGAATACGGCGTTCAAAGTGTTTTTTGTTGTTTTATAAACATCCTTAAATGTATTTCTTTTGATTATATTTTTAGCAATTTTCTCCGGTATATCACCGAAATTTGTAAGTGAAATATATTTAAAATTTTCTTTTGAATATATTATTTAAATTGCTAATTTATAATCTTTCTGTTTGATTAGTGTGTCTATCAGAATTGTGTTATATCCGCTACTGTGTGCAATTTGTTTAATAATCGAAATCTCTGTGGTATAATGATAAACGGAAACTGGATATACTTGAGGCCTTTTAAATTCACAAACGCTTTAACAAATACACCTTTAATGAGTGAGCAAATTGAGTTCATAAATTCCCCGCTATTGGAAGTTGTGGAATAGAACACCAAGTCCAAAATCAAGATCCAATGTACTGTTGCTTAACTACAACTGTTTATAATCTTAATTGCTTTTGAAAATGCCATGTATAATCTAGAAATATGTATAAAGCACGAAAAGTAAATAAAATTTGCTAAAATTGTGACTATTATTATTATTAAAATATTATTCGAAAGTGTTTGAAGAAAAAAATTCGTGAGAAATCCCCTAGTAATATACGAAGAAAAAAATGCTTTAACTTAAAAAACCTTCACAAGATACATCTTTGGGAAAAGACTCGCATAAAACACCTAGTGAAGGATAACCGCTTCGAAATAATTGTATATAAAAATACCCCCCAGAGAAAATAGTTTGAAAAAATAGCCCTCTTAAAAATCTCCTGTAAAATCGGTTGGAGAAGAATTATTAGAAAGTAGATGCCTTGTAGAAGACTTGTGGCATGACACAAAAGAAAGTGTTTGTGGTTTTCTGAATAAAATGTGAATTGCTAGCTATTTATAAACATTTCCTCCCTCCTTATAGATCTATCAAAAGACGATTAAGGGAAAAGTATTGTTAGATTTATCTCTGAAACTATTCCTCTTCAGCGTTATCATAATGTACATTATATCCAATAAATATGATTAAAATAGTTATTATAGAATTTTGATAATAAGTGACAATGGAAGTTATGTTTTATTCTGTGGTAGTGTGGCAAAACTAACAATCATTGGGTGTTATACAATATGCGGCATAAACATTTCATTTTCGACATATTACAAAAACTGGATAATCACAACATAATTATTGAATTTCCATTTGTTCGTTTATGAGCGAAACTTTTTCCACTGCGATATTCTTTGACACTATAAAACAAGACACGTGGGAGTAGGTCGGGAGAATATGGAGGATACACATAACGTAACGGTGAGTATTTTTAGAATAACAAATAATGATAATACCTCATAAGGCTAGTCGCAGGACTGTTATCGTGTTGCTTGCAAGAAAAAGAATTCCTGTATTCGGAAGAAACCTAACAAAGCCGTTGATCGACGTGCCGGAAATGAAACAATTCAGAATTCTAATTTTAAGCCATGTAGGCGGTTTTCTAGATGTTTAATAGCAAACGCCCACGGCCCTTTGTACCACTTTAATCATTAAAGAGGAAGATTCCTTGGTCGGAATTGAAAAAAGCGTGATGAAAGCATTGAAAATTCTTTATCTAAAGAAATCTCTTAACAACTTCACAAGAAAGTTAAACTAGAAATTGATTCCTGCTTGAGTATGTATTCGTCTGAAGTGCAAAAGCGTGTTCGTGGTCTTTAACATCAAGCAAAAATACAATACCCACATCACATAATTCTGTGAACAAAGTACGACACATGATGCTGCAAAACCAGCACTGCTGGAACGGTGCGAGCAAGTGAATGGTGAAAATTCGCAGTTCATTGTGGATGTGTGAATAGAGATCTCATCGGAGATTAGCCAGGGCTTTATACAGCTCTTTTGCAATCACTTGGTGCAGTTTAATTTGCTATAAGCGAGAAGTATTATGTATTATTACAATAATTAGCTTTAAGTAACAAAAAAACCTTACTTCGTTGTAGTTGTCTATTTTATCGCAAACAGTTTAAGGTTATGTTAGGTTCGCTAAATATAAACCCGATTAAGTTATAGTTTCGTTATCCAAGCGATATATTAGGCTAAAGTCCGGTAAAAGGTGCGATAGTTGGGCTTAAAGCTAGACTAGGATCGTGTAGATGTAACGCAGCATACTGACAGTTACATTAGATTAATGTAGGTTAGGGTTAGATAAGTTAAATTTCATTAGATAAACTTAGTAGATTAAAGCTGGAGTAATACCTATAGCTTGGATTCCAGTTAAGTTACGACGACTGGAAGTCAGATTAAAATAAATGAAAATTGCGTTAGGATAAATTTACCTTAGGTTATAGCTGAACGCAGATAGCTTGACGTTTTAAATAAACATACCCTTAAGTAGTTTTACTTAATTTTAATTTGGATAAATAACTCTTGGCGAATTCCAACAAATACCACTATCGGTTACGGCAGCACTTTTGGAAGCTCCTGAAAGTAGTCTAAACGTAGCAGCTAAATTGGACGATCTGTATATTGTATAACTTTCTCTGTCAAGTTCATAGTTTCGTAATACTTCAATATTATCTGAATTATTAGCAATGTGTACTTTTAATAATAAATATTTGGATTTGTTACTTAATTTATTTATGGCCATTTATTCTTTTATACCATTTAAATTACGATTGAAAATTAATTTATGAACTTTTGTATATTTATAATGATATTTTGTAAGAAAGTGGGTAATTAGTTATAAAAACAATCAATCAAATCCAATTGTGTTGTTGATATCACTTTTGCTTTATTTGCTACTACAATTTAGTGCAGCATATTCTCAAAGCATTAGCTGCATTCCTCGATTATGCACTCTCGCTAACCGACGATTATACTAATTAGTGATGGATTGCAATTAACCGCCCTTGCGAAGTGCCGCCCTCAGGCGGTGCCTGAGTTGCCTGGGTGCCAGCAACGCCCCTGGATAAGGTTATCTGTGATTATATTCGTCTTAGTAGACCTGAAAAAATTGCAGAACGTAATGCGAAAATACAGGAAAACCTATATTTATGATATATGTCTACCTACGTAATTTAGTGAAATTTACTGTAACATCGATATTTTTCTAATTTTCACCAGAACAATGACAAGACTCAGCAACAAATTTACTTTGTAGTATACTGTAGGCATTGCCTGCAATTCCCCTTTTAGCGTTCAGGTAGATGGCCTTAAGCCTCGGAAAGACAAGTAAGGTAATACAATGGTTTTACAAAAGATTACATTTAATGTTAGATTTAGGCCAATTTAGAAACTATTTTACGTGAACTCCGAGCGATGGGAAGTACCAACACTACTCTTCGCGAGACCACTTACTAAACAAAAAATGCCTCGCTAATATTCTATTGCCTTGCGAAGAAGAACGGTAGTTAAAAATCGAATATCCTAAAGCTGGGATTTGAAACTATGACCTCCAGTGTAGAAGCCCATGCCCGCTCTCAAAAATAAATGATGTTAGGTAAAGATTTAGATGTGAGTTAGGCTAACTTAGATGCAAATTAGGTTAGGTTACGGTACCTATGGTAGATTGGGAAGAAAATTATGGCAAGGTTGTTAGTTTAGGTTAATGTTCAGTTTAATTTATATAGTTTAGGTTATGGTTAAGCTGAACTATCTTAGATTTGGTTCAATTGAGTGAAAGCTGTGTTCGTAATTGTTTCAAGGAAAACGAAGTAACTAAAAGCAATTTTGAAAGTAATACCACATATGGATTTCGAAATTATGAAGTAAAGCAGAAAGAAGCAGATTTGATGATGCAAGTATTAATATTTTCACGTTTTCGGAATATAAACAATTAAACAAACTGCAAATACTATAAATACCCGTACAAGCTATGCTAGTAGCTTAGGACTTTAGCAATCTACTAAATCCATATAAACTAAAGTCAGTTTTAAAATTATACGTACTTCATTTCAATTGCTTGATTTCTGTTTTTCAAATTATTTACTACAATTTCATAGAATACTTATTTTGATAATTTATTTTTTATTTATTTTTAGTACGTAAAGAACGGACGGATATGGAATTGGATATTTTTTCTAACCCAGTAGTGCTTAATACATAGAACATGCACCATTTATCGCATACCATAGCCCAAACAATTATACGTTCCGTTACTCCAGACTAAAAAAATAACTTCAATTGCCCAACAAATCAAACTTTTTCAAATTGACACCCTTTTTTTCTTCCGAAGTTTGCAAATTCTAGGCCGTAAGTATAAGTGATTGCTAGCAGTTCTCTCATTTTTTCACCTTTAATAAGTACTAACTAAATGATACTTTAAGAAAGCTTTTATATGTTTGGTAGGGTTAAGCATCACTGGTGTACCTATTAGATATCTCCTTGATTGCTGATCGATTAGTAGTTTATTCTTAGACCATTTTTGATAAATATAATTGAATAGTTTCAAATTAACTGGCAACCTACAAAAAATACTATGTTTAAAAAATCCCGAACAAGCTGTTTATGTTTGATCTAAAAATGTGTACAATTTCCCATATTTTTATTATGTATACAGTCGATTCCGTTTAATTGGGACACGTTTGGCTTAGAGCATTTTGGTCCAATGAAGTGGCCGGTTCTACAAAAAATTAAAGAGTGGGTGGCATGGTAGATTTTTGCACACCAGTTAACTCAGTTAGCCGACAATAGCTTATGTTACATCCATTGACAGCTTTTTTGTCCTACTGCTGGGCATCGGCCTCTTCTCTGCACCGTATTTCTCCTCAGCGCTTAGATAGAAACGCGGGGAGGGGGCTACAGTTTAAAGTCGAATCCGAACGACAGAAATTCCAGAGGTTTTTAGCATTAAGATCCCATGGTTGCAAGCCGGATTGGGAAATTGTTTGTGGTGGGTTGCAGAAAATTTTTATAAATCTCCACCTTTAATTTGATTATGCAAAGCAATTTTACTCTAAAGTGTGAAGTCATTTCTTAGCATCTTTGCAAAGGTAATAAATTTTTAAATAAAATGCTGAAAAACGCAGTCCTACACATACGTCGCGTATGCGCGGCGATGTAGCTGCATTGAATGTACGGTAGCTCCATCGCACTAACGGTATCTAGATGTGAATCCCCGGCGATCAGTGTGTGGATCCCTGTTGCCGCGTTGATTGCAACCATATGTGATTTCTTATAAAAATGATTTTAAAAACCACGTTTGAAAAAGCTGTTACCTAATGCATTTAGTAAAGAGCACATATTAAAATGTTTACACATTTTTTTGTGATTATAATATTTGCAATTGTATTAGGTACACATTTTGATCTGAAATTTATTGTCCCGATTAAACGGCATGGTGTTCTAAATAAACGACGTAAATTGTTGTTAATTGCTTGATTTAGTTTATGTTCTTCAAGATTTTGCCCAAATAAGCGGCTGCCCCGATTAACAGGTGGCCCAATTAACCGAAGTCTACTGTGGTGGCGTTTTTCTGTAATCATTTAAATAGAATGAATTAAAGAAATGTATTGGCCCCATGATTTATCATTAGATTTTCATTGCGCTTCGAAAATGTTTTCTGATTAGGTACTTATGTATATAAATGGTTCCAATTCATATTTGTTCACAATATGGGCTAAACTTCTACTTCATTCAAAAAAATATTAGTTATTTCAATATTATAATGCAGGATGTAATAAATAACCAATGCTGATTTTGGTTGTTGTTTACAATTATAAAAGCAGCAGTATGAGTCGCTATAATATTGAGTTGTACAATCTCCAACACATATCAAAACCAGCAGAACATGTTAAAAGTAGAAGAGGTTCTGTCATAATTGGCTCCCTCGCCGTTTCGTTAATTATATTCTTGAAAACTTATCGAATGCGAAAAGGTCGCATCGCCTAAGACATTCATAATAAATGTCGCTTACAACCAGATTCATCAGAGGTATTGAAGCAAGGCAATATCTGTCCCCTACAGCGTCAAAGATCATAAACAAATTTTCTTTCGCAATTTCGTATAGAAAGGTTGCAAAGAGATGTACAGATAGCGTTGCCCTTTGACATTCCAAATGAGATTTAAAGGATTCTTTTCAAACGTCTTTTACGAACACTGCCTCGGAACGTGCTTTCATCAATTAATTACGAAACAGACACTCATCAAAAAACTTTGAAACTGTGCAAGGTACCCAACAAATATAAGTTTTCGTGAAGTTTCCCACTGAGGTTCTAAATGTGGTGTTTATGCTTGAACTATTCCTCACAATAGCTTATCACCCCCCTGCGACAGCTCCACGGCACAAGCTAGAAATCATCCGCAATCACAACATCCCTTTTATAAATTTTACGAGGTAGCTCGGAGGGCGGTCGGTTCGGAACGTTAACAAAGGTAAACGCACCCACCAAGGCATTTCTCAACAAGATTATGGACACAGAATTATTGTAAACGGAGACGACAACCATAAAATGCAATTTTCTGCACTGCTATAAAGTCGTCAATGTTTTTATACTTGCTCGTAAGCGTCTTGATGATATTATTTAATACCGTGGAAGCACTTGAGTTTACGGAAGCTGGATATACAGTTCGTCCCAAATTCGAAAGGCCACCCTGGATTTTGAGGAAGTTCTAAAATTGATTTTTCATTAATATGATAAATGTTATAAAGTTTTGCAAAAAAACATAATTATAAATATTAACTTTTTAGAGGCAACAGCAATGTAAAAATTTACGGCAAGCTGTGTACACAAGAAAAGTAAAATTTTTAGACCTCCTTATATATATTATGTTTTATTAATGAGGTGGGTGGGCCAATGTTGTAAGTGCCTTGTATTTTGACGCCCGTTTTTGAGACCCCACAGAGCTTTGAGGACCGCCTGTTGCAAAAAGCAACAAGATTTATTTTCGGGACGGCACCGATTTCTTGCCGAAATCACCACCAACGACGAAGGACGAGAGCCCTCATATAAAACTTTACGGTACAAAAGTGTATATGATGTATAACGCATCTGAATGAGAAATTTTACGATGGTCGTATATTATTAAAATTCCGGTGATCTGTAAAACAAATGTAACCCAAAATGGATCGGGTATCTATTTCAGTAATATTTCCATAGTCTCTGAATTTCGCCATTGGAAATATTTTAGCCGTACCAAATTAACTTTGCAAAATCAAATTAATTTTGAAATCAGCGTGGGTTATTCGTGTTTCAACTAAAACAGGACTGTTCCCTAAAACTGTCATTGTATTGTGAATCTGTAAAATGATCCACTCAAATGTATTCATGCAAAAAACAAAGATTGCATTTTAAATATGATACCTACAGAATAATATTTCAATGTCACTTTAATTAATTCTTAAAAAATAAATAATGATTGAGAGATGTGACAAACAGGGAAATAATCAGATTAGGCGAAAACTATAGAATTCTGGCCGGTAATTATCGGGTCATTTCGTTAACTACCGATTTTTGACCAGTAAATATCGAAAGCTCGTGGATAACTGTCAAATAGTCTGTATTGCTGCATTAAATTAACCTAAATTTCATTTCTACAAAGATTCTCTTTGCAACTGGTTCATAAATAATTTATAGTAGAGAACAATTCCACAAAAAAGTGATTAATAAACGGGACAATTTGCGCTTCTGTACTAATAATACAAGCAACGCACTCGCATATACTTACCAATTTCACAAATTTATACATCAAATAGTATTGATTAAAAGTTTCGCTCGGTGTTACAAGCAATAACTGTGTTGTAAACATTTTAACAGCCGGATATTCGCTTATTTTTAGAACTGGCAACAGAACTAATATCTGTTAATTCAGTATTAGTTCTTCAATTTACAGGTCGATCCGTGGAATTGACATTTATAAGGCGTCTACATTCCAACCATCCTACACGCAGCATGCAGTCCAACAATAAAATCTAAATTTAGCCGTCTTATAATTGCTCCTATAAATCCTTGTTTATTGTTGCATAAATTGGAGGCTCGGCTTAGCTAAATTTCAGTTTCCAGCCACTTAATAAATCTCGGGTTCCAGTTATCCAATCGAGTGCAGCTCTAAATCATACACTCCGTGTATTTCCTTAAAAAGCAAAGCTTGGAAGCCTCGGAACGCAATAAAGCATCGCTTATATGGATACTTCAATTGGATTGATTTTGACTGAATGAAGCACAGAACGGAAATTATTAATGAGATGCTCGTCTGGAAACAGAGAGACTAGTGTAGCGTAGGCTACGCCTACGTTTTTTTAACATGAATTCATTCAAGTAGATGTGTTTCAACTTCTTTAACGTTAATGATGCGTAATTGCTCGTTAGTTTTCTTAGTAGATGATACTAATATTTACAATTTTATTACAAGCAATTATACGTAATGAGGATAGCCCGAGAAGCTGAGAATTTCGAACAACTTTGTTATTCAGAACAGAAAGCGCACAACTTAGTAATTATTAAATCACGTTGAGCTTCAGATAATGAGCATCTTTAGTCAGGTGCCGCCTGAAGTACCCTTAGATTATTTAATACATGAATCGATGGAGGTTTTAAGTATTTCAAAATATTATCAATAATTATTTTCCTTCTTCTAGAAGGAAACTTTTGTTCAATAAATATGTGATGTTTCAGAACCGTTGTGGAGTAGAATTCTGTTTGAGCGTATCTGCAACTGAACCTTTTTAAAACACGGCGTACATGCTAATAATGGAACCGCAATTGAAAATTTTTTGTACTACAGTATTTATACTATAACGCATTGCAATTGAGCATTTCTAATAGAATACTACTGAGCATTCCCATATTCGAGTATTTCTGTAATTATTGAGCATTTCTGCAACTAAGCCTTTCTAAAACAAATTATAATTGCTAATGGCATTTTTAGCATTCAATATTTCTTTATTAAGCGCTCTTGAAGTGAGCATTTCAATGAGTTAATACTTCAGCTATTGAGCATTTCTATATAGCAGTATTTTCACAATTTACTAGAATTGCGTGCCTCTAACCATTTCCACTAGTCAGCATGTGGCCAATTAAGCAATGCTTCAAATGAGAATTTTTATAAATCAATATTACCACAATAATAATGGTGAGACTCTATACTCCATGCAGGAGTATGGACTGCAAGGCAGAAGGTCAGAGCTCCCGCATCCTTGCTCTCACACCCGGTTGTCGCGTACCAAATTACTGACACGTGGTGATCTAATGAGAATCACACATTAGTCAACCGCATTGTTAGCCCTTGTTCATTCAAACGCAGGTACCCGATTATCTAAAGCGACTGGTTAAGTCGCCTATCGAGTAGAGGGTTTGAACCGGGGCCTCGGTGGAGTAGTGCGGATACCCACTGCCACTCGAGGTGACGCGAAATTCGGTCCGATCGGTCGAGGTACCTAATCCTGACTGGGGCGACCGCATTTCGCTTAGTTAAGTTTAGGGTGCATGTTGCAAGAATGTCTAGTGTGTAAGGAACGCCCGCATCCCCCTGAAGTAATGCGAAAGCGGTTTCCAGGGGGGGGGAACGGTAGTACGAATGAATATGAAAAAAAGGGGAGGGGCTGAACCACTGGACTACGCTAGCGCATATTACCGCAATACACGTTTTTACAAATAAACATTTTGGCACTACGTATTTATACGGGACGACGATTTTCTACTTGCATGTTCCTACAATTACATATTTTTGCTAATGAACAATTTTATAATTTAATACCACTGTAATTGAACATTTTCACATATGAACATTTCTATAATTTGTATTTTTGCTAATGAAATTGTATGCAACTAAACGTGTTACAGTCGCGTACTAGTATACCATCGAGCGTCTTCACATCTGAGCTTTCTATACTACTACTACTACTACTACTACTATAGTATTACTTCTAATGAGGTCCTTCTATTATCCAGTGGTTTTGCTAATCAGCACTTTTGTAATTATGTATATTTGTAATTAAAAACTTTGCATAACTGGTCGTTTCGATAAGTATTGATACATCTGACTGTTATAATTACAAGTGAGCATTCAGCGGATAAGCTCTTCTGGAATTAAGCGTTTCTGCCATTGTGGTTAATCTAATTCAGCGTATCCGGAAGTTAGCGGTTACAGGAGACTGCCTGAAAAGATAGGTTCAATCTTGATTATTTGCTTACATGGAAAGAAATAGAAAATCATGCAACAGTGAATTTCGATATTAATTGCCAGATACTCCTCTTCAAAGCCCTTATTTGAATTTGAAGCGCTGAATTACAAATATGCTAAATCGCTCAATGTTCATGCTGAAATGCAAAGCTTTATTTTGCAGAAATCATCTGCTCAGCATACACCAATTTGTTTATAATGAATTTGCTCAATATTCTTAGGCACAGGTATCAAGCAAGTAACAGGAGTTCTTAGAAATCCATTTATTTTATATAAAATCGTGAAAAATAATGGACGGAAAAGTGGAATATTCTTAGAGCATTCTGTGCTACATAAACTGCTTTACAGGTTACACCGTCAACAAAGTGGCGTTTCAGCTCTCAGTTAATAAAATTTAAAATCCTTACTTGCAGCAAATTGGTACCAGCAGGTTTCCAAAAAATGTAAACTTGCAAGCGCTGGCGTAGGAATAGAGAATCAACAAAATAAGTTCGCTGCAAGGTGCTACAGCGTTCGTGTTAAATTGCTGGCATAACATCCCCATACATAAGGGCGGCTGCTCATGAAATAGTCGCACACGCGGTGCTATCGTTACTATTCTTATCAGCATCTCGTGTACATGGCCATTCGTTATCTGCAGCTGGACAGCTGCGCCAGACGGCCCCAGGTCGATTCCAAGACGTGATCGGAAATAACGACCTGATGTGTTCATTGGACAGAAAAAGATAATGGTGCGCGGTTGATTTCTTACACTGCGGTCTTGTGTCTTATATAGATAACAATAATGGAATCTTCGGATTGTGGCCAGATATACCTAAGATCCAGATGTGATCGATGGCACTGGGGTGTTTCTATTCGAGTTCCCAAGTCCCATTTAGATAATCATCAAATGTCCTTTGATTAGAAAGGCTAATCGTATTATCGGGACATATTCAGTTTCGAACGGATTATCTGAGTTATATTACGCGCCCTATACCATACAACAAGCGAGAAAATTCAGATAACTACTTCCATACGTGTAGAAATCTAAAAGTGGAACTCAAATGGTGGCAGCGCGAATGATACAAAACATAGAATTAGGATAAAAACGAGTTTATCTTTTAATTAACTACGTGTACAACTTCTAAGATAAATTTATAGAAATCTAAAGAAACACTAAAATATACAACCCTGCTCAGGAATGTTAACCGAAAACCACCGGGAACGTTTTTAGCTGGCCCAGACGGTGTAGCATGAGGGTGTTAAAATCTTTCTGGGGTTTCTTTGGCGCCAGGCTAATGTTTCTCAGCTAATCTTAGATTAATCCGACGTTCATGGCAAGATCGCATACAAGACTTTGACTGATTCTACGATGTCGTCGTGTTCGGTTAATTATAGCCGTAACATTCTCCGTGGCCGCTTGTTTGTCTGAGCGCGAAATTTATCTCCAATTTTCCAGCGGCGATGATAACCGGGACTTGAACGAAAGATTAAGCTGGTCAGGATTTAAACTTTGCATGGAGTCGAAGTTATTCGAGGGGAAATATTGAAAAAGTTGTCTTTCTTCGGTAGATTGGGCACACACCGGAAGCGCGCGAAAAAATTATCATATCCAGTAAACTGCGGACGATAAGAAGTTCCGGAAAACCTATAAGTAACAAATCATGATTCCGAAAGCTGTCGAGGGAATGGGGTGCAGAAGAGGCGTATTAGAACGGCAACTCGTCAAGTAGGCCGTGGCGCGGATCACCCCGGGTTATTGCGGGTGATAAACGTGAGGAAGTATCAGCTCGAAATCGCATTATCCACCATTTCTCACTTCTCGATGAATTTTTCGCTTTCATATTTAAGTAACGGGCCGATTTACTTAATCTGGAGATTGGATTAGCTTGATCGAAACGGCCGAGAAAATAATAAACCGTAAAGGTCTCTCGTTTACTTTATCCAGGACATTCAATAAATACAACAATAACAGTTAGTACGAACAAGAAACAATAAACCCTCTCAAAAGAAAAACCTACAGCAGATTAAGCCTGGTTGTGGATAAAAACAACTGAAAACTGCTTTCGTTAGCTTTCATTTGTGTAAAGGAGAATTCGTTTTATGAACTAAACTTGTTTGAAAAAAATTTGCTTTACAGAGAAAAATACAGACGAGAATTGCAAGATGTATTAAATGTATTCATTGCCGACCAATGAGACATTATAACCTTACATTTGCTTTTAAAGTAAAGTACAATCTACAGAGCTCGGGGTGTTTGATATCAATAGCCGATTGATAATAATAAACGGTGACACCATCCTTCCGTTGCAACAAAATGTTCTTATCCTTCTCTTCGCATGTTCTTCCACTTTCTGACGCATCAACGGGCCCATCTACACGTGAATGATGTTCACGGGAAACCAAAGGTTCAATGCAGATTGCACTTGATCGTCTTTCCCACTGCGATTTCCTTTAGTGTAGAAATTGTCATTTTTGTTAGCAGCATCTTCTATAGCTGCTGCCAACCAGCCTGCAGCCTGTTAACTTACGAGAGAAAGAGGTCAGGTACCAGTGCATCTTAAAAATACAAACAAAAAAATGAAGGCAAAGAAAGTTATTGTCCGTCGATTAAAACAATCGTAAGAAATAATTGATAACATAAACGGAAGACATGATTACTATAAACAGTGTTTTTCCCATGTAGTCGTATACGTCCGTACCTTTCTTCGCAAAGGTGATAACAATACCCGAATGATAACATTATCAATGATTCCAATCACTGTATCTTATTTGTCCGTTCGTATATGACATGAGCATGGTCTGCTATAACATTATACAATAACGAGCAAAAGTATATATCCGCTTGCGTTCTTGAGCGCAAGTTTTGTCCAACTAGTGGGCAAGCTATTAATTGTACATATATACCTGGCAGCAGGTACAGCTTGCAGTTAATGTATGACTATATTTTATTAGATAAATCATGATTTTAGCTAAATTTCATCTTAGCTCGAGATTTAAATGAACGGCAACAAAAAGCTATTATAGAGGGCTGCAAGCAGTGAAGGACCCTCAAAGAGCTATATGAGCAGTTTAACATCTCTACGGCGACGGTAATAACATTTCGCCAACGTTGGAAACTATAGGAAGGTTATTTTAAAAAAGAGTAGGAGCGGCCGACCGCGTTGCACGATCCATATTATTGATAGAACTATTCTTCGCACTTGTCGCAGTAATCCACGTTTAACGGCACCTGACATTGCCAGGGATATATCGATTCCTGGTGAAAATGCACAAAATATATGCCTGTTGCTGTACTGAATGCCAGGTGAACCGCGAAGAAGAAGTTCATTAAAGCAAAGAAGAGGAAGGAACTAGTGAAAGTGGTGTAAAGCTCACCCAAACTGGACACAGCAATGGTCTGACGGATGGAGTGACGAAAACAAGTGTATGCTGTTTGGCAGTGACGGTATAAAGTGGATTCGTCGACCTACAGGCATACATTTTGACCCAAAGTACCAAATGCCTACAATGAAGCACGTAGGTGGTTTGGTTATGGCCTTCTCTGCTCAAGGGATGGGTGCTTTTCACAGAATCAAAGGTATTATGAATCAGAAGATGTACATGTATATTCTTGAGACTGTGATGCTTCCATATTAAAAGCGTTTCCGTAGTCGTGGCTTCAAATTCCAGCAAGACAACGACAGAAAGCACCGTAAGGCTGACGTACAGTTCTTCCGACGCCGTCGGCTGACGCCTATGAACTGGTCAAGCCTATCGCGCGACCGAAACATCATACAGCCTGTGTGGGAAGAACTGGACAGGCGCCTGGTAGGTAGTAGGACAAAGAATGCGACCGAAAAGTTTGCTCAACTTCAGGAAGACTGGAAGAAGATATCTCAGTCCACAATCGACGCATTTCTTGAGTCCATGCCTAGATATTCTCAAGTAGTGATTCTTGCTAGAGGCCTTGCCACAAAATATTAAACCTGTTTTATTTTAAATGATTAATGTCAGTGTTCTGTAGAAATTTAAACTTGCTGCAGTTTATAATTCAGTTACAGTTATTTTAAAGATGTTACATAAATTAATTTTCTGCAAAATGTGTTTTCATGAGTTAATAAAAAGTGTTTTGTTCTGTAATATGTACCTAGTATCTAAGCATTTTATTAGGATTGGATAAAGATTCATACAATGTTAAAATAGTTATCTAAAAAGAAATAAAGGTGATATACTTTTGGCTCATATTATAAACAAAATTCGAATAGCTTTAATTGTTGATAACCTGTACGCTATCTTCATCTATTTCTTTTTACAGCACATTCTGTAATTTTAATATCGTCTTCTTCTTCTTCTTCTTTCGCGCGTGTTAGACTTTAGTAGTCCGTTATGTCACTCCGCATTCTTATTTTTCTGCTCTGACCACCTTTTCCTAGGTCGGGATGCGGTTTTCATCCATTCTTTGCAATTGTTGTAGTTATTCATTTCTATATTGTTTTATTATATCGTACAGGCTGAAAATATTTAGTTCTTTGCGGATTTCGGTGTTTCTTTTTCTAACTTCTCTTCAATGTCCTGCGACTCCTCTAAGGAATTTCATTTCTGCACTTTGTATTTATTTTTCATTTGCTTTTGTTATTGTCCATGTTTCGCAGCGGTAAGTTATTGTTGGTACTGATATGGTCTTGTAGAATTTTATAGATGTGGTTTGGCTAACTTTATTCGTAAGTGTCCGTTTTATTGTTCCATTGATGTAATTGAACTTCTCTATTTTATTTTGGACTTTCTTCGTTCAAAGATATTAGATATCCAAGGAAATGAAGGGAGTTAATTGGTTCTATAGTTTGATTATGTAGAATAATTTTCAATCTGATTTGGTCGTAGCTTTTAAAAGTCATAGCCTTTGTTTTATTTATTGGTATGCTCATGTTATATTCTTCCATTGTTTTTTTTATTATTATTATTCATTTTAATATTAAATTCATAATGTCTCAACATTGCTTGTTGACAGTCCAATGACGGAAATATGACCACGGGATGATGTCATTTAGTTCCGGAAACACTCGGCCCATAAAGATAAAAGTAGCATCCGACTAACTTAGGGGTTCCATATTTTGTCAGTAAGTTAAATTTCATAAAAAAATATTAAATTTCTGAATTTAAAATAAATATAAGAAAATTTCTTTCAAGCAGTCCTTAAGTACCTTACATCCTTTCAACAATTACGCGCCCTATTAAAAACATTTCATTTATTAAAATGCTCATCCCACATTATAAAAAGTTTAAATGTGTATAAATTATACTTTTTCACATTCCATTTGGAAAAATAAATCCAACATGATTATTATGAGCGTTTCATTGACAAAAAATGAAAAATTGTATCTATATCGACAAAAAAAACATTATCGTGTAAAGTGTATCAAGCTAGTAAACAAAGTCTGCAACGCAACCCGCAGGTTCTGTTATTTATTATTTTTTATGCGGTGTTCCCTTTGTAAACTTGCGATGAAAAGGGATTAAAACAATGTAACGATTTTAATTTGAATAGAGTACGGCAATAACATTTAGTGGTGTGTAAAAACATTTTGAAAATACGAATGCGTATTCCACTGTAGAATAGCATCCAATAAAAATTCCGTAGGAAACACCGCACAAAAACATTTTCTTCGCCAGGAGAAAACTTATTGCACTTTTGTGGATAGCTGGTTAAATATATTTATATATACATTTGTGTTGTGCAGATGAAGTTACGTATTTTTACATCACCGCATTAAAATAACTGTGTACACTAATACTTTTTAATAATAATTTTTTATGCGGTTTCAAAGTTATACGCTCGGATATTACAAGCAAATGCAATTTTTTTAAGATTCCCAGTTGTATATACCACTAGACATTTCTTTTAGGTACGGTAGAAAAATTTCTTTTTAAATGAAAATTGCAATTTTAGGTCGATCAGCAAAAAGGGAAAGAATCAACTACCAGAACCACAAGAAGAATAAAATCGCAATAAGAAACTCCTTAATTTTTTCCAGAAATCTTAGTCAAATCGTATATGTACGAGAGGTGCGTTAATAGAAAAAAACGGAAAGAGCTTTCGTAATTTGGATTGATTTAACAAAAAAGAATTCCTCTGAGCGGGTATTTAGTTAAACTGAGAGCTCTTTCATATTACAACCAGTTGAAGCAATCAGAGCTGTCAACTTCCATTTCTAAGGCTGACACGGAATTTTGCGCTAGGGCAGGCTAAGTAGTTTTTCTTTTAAAGAAATGCATTCATAGCATGAAGATTATAGAAATGGTTGCATCGGCAGATGAAGCAGCTAATAATTTTCCTGAAAGGTTGGCCAAAATTATTGAAGATGGTGAATATTGCCGCGATCAAGTTTTTAACGCACGCGAAATTGGGTTGTTTTGGAAAAAAAGCATAATCGAACTGAAATCTCAGAAAAAATAAGTGGTTTTAAAGCAGCCTAAAAATCGACTAACATTTTACTTTACAGCAAAAAAAACATCAAATGCAAAAATTTGAAAGCAAACCTATTTTATGTTTTATTTCCAATTCTTGAGACTTTTTCATGATTGTTTGGTGTACAACTCATTCTTATTTTATTGAGTTTTCATACACTTTTCTTACGCGATTTTCGGTTAATTTTAAGCCATTGCTTTAGAGTTACCCGGTTTTTCAAAATCATGGAACGTATCTTTAATTTTGTAACATATCTACACCATAAAAACAGAACTAAATGTATACGTACTTTTCTTTTTTACTACCAAATGACTGCATATCCTATGGTTTTTGTGGAGGCTTTCTATTAGGGGATATTTTACGAAAGTTTGTCTGGTAAGATATTTAGGGGGGGGGCGGGGGTTGTGGACTATAGGAAAACATACATTAACAAGCATTTAAAAATTTAATATGTTGTTAAAACATCGAGGAAAGAGGGAGGTTGGATGAAAGGAGAGAGAAGCGAGTAGCAGTAGAAACAGCAAGACATATTAAAGGAAGAAACTCACAAAAGGATGATTGAGACAAAGCGAAACATAAGGGAACGATATAGTCATAGAAACAGGACAAAACGAAGTGGGCTAAAATATATACGAGGCCGGACAAATATGAAACGGGATTGGCACTACTGTGGACGCTATAAGCAACTGACTGTTTCCAAATCATATCCAAATTGTAGCTGGAACTTTCGTCTACACACAGCTAAAACGGCATCCTATCAGAACTTGCGTGGTAGGCTGTGCATGCGAATGAACAAGTTAGTGCAGCTGTCACATGTGACACAAGTCAAACATGGAGCAGAGAGCGACCATTAAGTTTTGTTTCAAATTGGGGAAAACGGCCACGGAGACATTCGAGATGTTGAAAACTGTGTACGACGATGAGGCCATGTCCCGTACTCGCGTTTTGAGGGGTTTGCCAGATTTCGTGAATACGGCAGGACCTTTACGATGATTAGAAGCCGGGTCGTCCGATCACAACGAGAAACCCCGTAACGATCGAAAAAGTTCGACACCTTGTGGCGGCTGATCGACGACTAACACTGAGAATGATGGAGCAGGAGCTGAGTATTAGCCGTGAAACCATGAGAACCATTTTGGAGAAAGATTTGAAGAAAAGGAAAATTTGTGCCCAATTTATCCCGCACAATTTGACCGATGAGCAAAAAGCGCATCGAGTGGACACCTCCCGCGACTTCATTGCAACAGCTAACAGTGACCCAAATTTTCTGGATTCAATTGTTACTGGTGACGAGTCGTGGTGCTTCCAGTACGATCCAGAAAACAAGAGACAAAGCATGGAATGGCGATCGAAGACGTTTCCCAGGCCAAAGAAATTCCGTCTCCAAAAATCGAAAGTGAAGACCATGCTGATCACTTTCTTCGACAGTCAAGGCATCATTCACAAAGAATTTGTGCCATCGCGTGTGACCGTCACTAGCCTGTACTACAAGGGTGTCATGACGTGTTTACTAAAACGCATTTGACGTGTGCGACCGCATTTGGTAGCCTCCGGCAAGTGGCACCTATTACACGACAATGCCCCTGTGCATTCTGCCTTGATTGTGAAGACGTTTTTGGCGACAAGAAATGTCCCAGTCTTAGAACACCCTCCCTATTTGCCGAATCGGTCTCCATCGGACTTCATGCTGCTTTCTCAACAGTGAAATTGACCCTCAGGGGAAGGCGCTTTGACGACGTGGACGGCATTCAACGGAATGTTACCGCCGAACTAAACACACTTCCTCGCGACAAGTTTAAGCAGGCTTCCCGCGACTTGTATCGTAGATGTCAACGGTGTGTAGAACTCGAGGGAGGTTTCTTCGAAGGACGCTAGAGGTATTTTCACCTATGGCTACCTCACATGCTTTATATTTGATCAATCCCGTTATATATTTCTCCGACCTCGTACAAATAGTCAAGTAGTTAAAATAAGAAACATTACAATCACCTTGTTATATACTTATATAGGTATTAAACTATGTAGGAGAAGTTTTTTTATAATTATTGCTAAGCAGTAACTGAATTTCGCGAAGACCATGGAAACAAAACGCATATTATACATTAAGCTGTCATTAGTATCAGGTTTTACTATGGCTGTCTTCTAAAGGTCTCCATAAAAATTCATACATATTTCTGAGCACAAAATAGCACATTTTATTTTAACTAATAGTGTTTTCTTAAAATATCATCTACGATGCTATCGTCATAATTTTATTATGTGAAGTATCTGTGACATTTTAGAATGTATCCTCCAAGTTTGATACAATTCGCTTAAGACTTGTCATTTTTGTACACAGGTAGAGGTGCACAAATGAGTGATTTAAAACTTGAACACAGAAGCGTCATAAAATTGCTTTAGAAACATGGCAATAATCCAAAGAACATCCATGAGAGAATGGCGGCGGTGTATGGGGAAAATAGACCGTCCTATTTTCAAGTTAAATTTTGGTGGAAGCAATTCAAATGGGGCAGGGAGTCCATTCAGGATGACCGCAAGTGCGGAAGACCTGTTGAAGCACGACCACAGGAACCCGTAGAGAAAGTTGAAGATTTGGTGTTGACTGATTGCCGAGTAACAGTTTCAGTTATTGCAAGAACAGCAGGTATATCAAAAACATCTGTTTTTAAACTCCTTCATGAAGATTTGGGAATGAGCAAGTTGTCAGCATGGTGGATTCCCAGACTGCTCACTCCTGAAGAAAAATTGTGTAGGCGACAAATTTGCGATGATAATTTGGCGACTTTATACCAAGATGAGGACTTCTTTAAAATTGTAACTGGGGATGAGACGTGGGTATACCACTGGGACCCACCGACGAAGCAAGAGTCCATGCAATGGCTTCTTAAGGATTCTCCACTACGCTAGAAAGCGAAGACGCAATTCTCAGCCAGATAAGTGATGGCCACAGTTTTCTGGGATGTTGAAGGGATTTTATGGGTTGAGTATATGCCAAAAGGGTCTACAATAACAGGGAATGTCTACCAAGAAACAATAATCAATTTGAAAGCAGCTATACACGAGAAAAGATCTCACAATTTTGCCCAGAAAACTGTGCCTCTGCACGACAATTGCAGGTTGCATAAAGCAGGAATCGTTGAAGCAATTGATGAATGCGGCCTTAAGGAATTACAATATCCACCGTACAGTCTCGACCTCGCCCCCTGTGACTATTATCTCTTTCCAAAACTCAAAAAACACTTGATAGGGCGTCGCTCTTTGTCGAATGAGTACTTGAAGAACTCTGTGGAATCGTATTTGGCACAGTTATCAAAACAATTTTTGTTTGAAGGCATAGCGTTATTGGGAAAACGTTGGAATAAGTGTCTAAACGTTTCCTTCACACTTAGGTAGATAACATATAAACTTCCCTCGTAGGATCAGAAATTGAAATTTTTTGCTTTTATTGATTGCGGTTAAGTATGAAATACAAATCTGTGGTGGCAGCAACTGTTTTTTGATCATCAGGATTGCGGAAGTAACCAAAAGTGGGTTCAGAGAGTACCTTCAAATCTGTTTTAGAGAACGCTAATTTGTAATATTTATGCAAGTTGATGAACTAAAATGCAAATCATACAAACTAGTACATTTAACATATGTACGAAAAAACTTCAAAACTGCAATTTTTATACGCATACAAAGATCTATTCTCATAAGAACTTTGCGTTAGCAGAGCACGTGTGTTAACATGGTGATTTGGAACATTTGCTGTAGGTTTTATAGTTATTAAGGTATTTGTGAAAATTGTTAAACAAATATGGGTTTTCTTTGCTAATAGACCAAACGACCATCTAAGACATATTTCGTTGTAAAAAAAATGCAAGAATCACGTACTGTGTGATGAAAGTATATAGGTCTGTCCAATAGTTTTATTTCTGTCTCGTAAATATGTAATAGTTTTTAGAAATATTCTGTAGTTTTAGATAACTAGCAGGAATAATTTTTGAGTAAGATCTCTAAAACGTATTGTTCTTTTCAGAAGGAATCGGTGTCGTTAATTGTATACAAAATATCTTGAAAAACGAAAAGTTCAAGTATTGATTTTTTCAGCAGCGGTATCTTCAAAGGTGGAAGTTATTCTTTTACTAGCAAATAGTAAGTGTGTTAAGTGTAAGGCTGACAAAACTGATAGACTATTGAAATAATACATGACGACATTGATTATCGAAAGTAGGTTGCTATTATTTAATTTGACAACATCGAACAAGTTTATTCAATTAAATCAATAAATGTTTAATCCATAATACTCGGAACCCGTCAGTAAATTTACTCTATCAAATAATATTTATTTTATAAAGCATAAAGTTTCCATAATATCAAGTTGGTGCTGTACGGGATTCTAAACATGTGCGAAAAATTTTAACAATGTATAGTATGTACAGTTGAGTGTGAAAAGTGGATTTGATTTAAAAATTTGTAAATTGAGGTATATCTTAGAAAAGAGATCGTTAACCTAAGTTTTTTTGCAGATTTTGAACTAGCATTCCGTTTGCCAAAAAACGGTCTTTACCATTGTTTTCGAAAAGTTAAAATATTAAGAGTTATGTAACAGAGTTTCGAATGGCAATGACAATTTAAATACCTAATTTATAAATTTGCTCACAAAATGTTTCACTTCTGGGTCGGATTTTATCCACTTTTCATATTCAGTTACATATATTTTACACTGGAAATTAATTGGTGAATTGACGAAAAAAAAACTTTGACCTCACCGTAACGGATACGAATTTAAAAAAAATTTACTAGGTGATGTAGGGGTGAAATAACCTCAGCTATACGTGGTCAAAGTTGTTTGTACATGTAGAATCAGCCTGTATATTTACCTTAGTAACTAAAGTTAAAAAAATTGAATAAACAGAAAAAACTAACAATAAGCTTAAGTTACGAAAAAAGTATTGGTGTAACAAGTGAAATTTTATATTCACAGTAGTAGTTTGTTTCAATTATTTTCAAAATTTTTATTAAAAATGTCACTGCTAAAAGCTTTATACAAAATTAACCACAAAATAAGTTTCAAACATCTATGTTCTTTATAGAGCTGCAGGAGTAAGTAAGTAAATATACTTTAATAATATATTTTATACTTATAAAAATAATAAGTAAGGTGTTAAAAAAGTAAGTAATGTTAAATGAAGAACGCTACAAAGGGTTATGATATGCAAATCTCAAATAATTAGCGGATCCAGTTCGAAATGAGAGCATTAATCATACAGACGCATGTATCCCATCAAACTTAATAGAAGACACAGATACAAGGCCAGATGCCGCAATGTCACGACCAGGAGCAAAAACATCTTTATACAACTGCTTTATATGAGGCATGCATATGACAGGTCTCTTGACTCTTTTTTATTCAATTACGCCACTTTAAGAGGGCGACAATTGAATTTAAATGGGATTAAGAACTTTATCAGGCTCCTAGAATGCCTGTCTTAGAAAACTACAAATCTGCAGTTTATTAAACGCAAAATTAAGAACACTGTTAAGAGCACTGTCGTAAGGATTTGTCTAAAAGTTTCTCTTATGTTTATTTAAGAATTTTCTCACTACACTATAATTGTTCACACACAATTGCTTTGACAAGTAGAGGGTCATTATTTTTAATTCGTCTAGCTTCACATTAGCGTAATGAACTAAAGTAAAATAATTAGAAAGAGAACATTTTGTGTTTTACCTCAAAGTAACAATAAAAACACTTTACAGATACTAAAAATTATAACCGTATACGTACGGTGTACAGAAAAACATTAAACAATCGGGGTAAGTTTAAATGTGCAACCAATGCTCTCTTAGTTAAAAAATTATAAAGCTGAGTCGATGTGTTTTAAATTTAAAATAATTCCTAAAATGTCGATTTAGACTGTTACAGCAAGTTTGGCCGAAGGGGTCAAGTAAAACTTCCACTAATAAACCGGTGGAATATGTAGTTCTACAGCTCTAAAACATAATTTTTATGTATTGTTGGAGCGACAAATTACAAAACTAATACTAAAGAACCAGAAAGTAAATCAGTATTTAAATTTTCCATTTCTTCTCTTCAAAACGCAATTTTCGCCGTGCACCAGGGGCACATTACAAAATTATTCAAATACCTGTAATTCCCGTATTTACATTGTTTGTTTAATATTACTAACAAAATAAAAGAGCAAACATTTTAAGCCACGTTTTAAATTAACTCGGTAAAAGCGTATCTGGTAATTGAACTCATACATTATTTGCTTTCGGGGAGCAGTGAAAACAAATATTGAAAGAGGGACAAAGAAGAACCGAAACGCTGTAAAGCTAATGCCAAGTCATGTTAAGAGACATCCAAAATAAATGGATTCGATTTGTTTGTAGACATTTGGGCTTCGTTAATTTAAATCTTGAGGATCGATCGATTCTTGTTAAAAGATGATTAGGTCATTCTAATTTAAGGTCCTAGCGAGAGTAACCTTTTTTATTACGACCTACAATAGACACTGAAATTGCCTTTCGGGTTCTCAAACAAGTAGCACTCAATAAAATTTTAATTGTTCCCACTTCGGAATAGGTCGAGGAAAAACAAACTCTGTTTGACACTCAGAGTAAAGCTTTGTGGCAAATAAATGCACCAGGAAAATTTACTGCTATTGGGAAAGTTTCCAAGCAAATTTCCGGACGAGACGTGGAGCATTTTATTAGAAGCTTCATGTTCCTTGTGGAACGCGGCGAAAACTAGGAAATATAAGTTAGATCAAGAAAGCTGCACTCAAAAGTAATAAGAATATGCATCTGCACTTCAAAATTGAGTTTACAAACTTTCATATTTGATCATTTCCGTAGGTACACCATAAGCATGTTAGTTTCCCTGTTGAAGTTGCTCTCATAAAACTAAGTTATAATTAAATTTAGGCAAGGCTTAAGTGCGATGGAATAGGCGTACGGAATAAAATTTTCCTTGGCTAAATATGAAATACAGAATGAGTGGATTGATTTTTTAATCTATAAAAACTTTTGGTTTGTTACCGTTATAGAAATCTCACACCCACACCTTGCAAGACAATCTAACCCACTCATTTTAACTCCTCAGCTACAAATGTACAGAAATATTTCAGTAAATTTAAATATTGCATGCTGTCTGGGATTAAGTTGTAGGCGAAGTTCGAGCTTATAATTTCTATATAACAACACGTGGAAAATGAATACAGCGTTATAAAAATCTCAACATAATCAGTAATCGAAATTTGTATATTTTCAAAAGTTAATATTTTGTAACTACTTAGAATGGTTACTTTCTTAAGAATTGTAAGTGTTTTATTTATATAAAGAATTAAGATATTAAGAACTTTAAAATAAAAAATGTAAGAAAACCAACTGATCATATGAAAGGATCCACGATTTCATACTATACTCAGGTTGCTCTTAGTCTGCGTGCACCTAATCAATTAGTTGTTATTTAGTATTGATAGGCCAATTCTAAAAAACTAAAAATTCAGGTTTTTTTGTTTAGTTACGGAGTAAAATCATGTTTCTTCCTAAGGCCGTGTAACGTCGTTGTAACAGTTATGATTTTGATTTTTAATATTCCATAGTTATTATTATTATAATCATATTCCCTTTTACTTATTCGGTGTCGGGTTAATATTCCCCAGTTTCTGTGTAAAATACGAAACTACATAAAATCTAGGAATTTTGTTTCCTTTACGTTCGCGCCCTGTTTTTTATGTTCACATGTCGCTCTGAAAACGAGTTTGTGTTTTGCGTGTAATGTGACATACAGTTTAAGAGTTTTATTTGATTTTTTATCGCAACTTTTTCATTTACTGTATAAAAATTGTTCTTTTCAGAACGAACGCGTGTACCTTCTTTATTAACTTAAGTGTTAGTTTTTGCGAGTGTTTCGAGTGCTTGGGGGAAATATAATCTCGAAACATGACCGCTCTTCCGCGTAAATCGAAAGGCTTATTGCATCGCTAATAAAGAATTTTGAACGAGAAAGAGACAATGGTGGTTCGTTGCTTTCTCTAAAGGCTGTGAGAGAAGGATGTGCATCTATATTTTTGAGCACATAATTATTGAAAGATGAATGGTCATGGAATTATGGTCTGATTGTTATTTTCAGAGAGTTGCTGCTGCTTAAAACATAAGTTTGAGAACAGTGAGTGGTATTTCCCAAGCCGTTGCATCAGGTGAACACCTACAAAGCCCTAAGAAGTCCAGGCTTCGGAAAAAACCTCTTACGAATATCGACGATTTTGATCAAATGGCCATTCGAAATACTGTATACGACATGGTTAAGAACAGTAAGTGTATTTAATTATCTTGCAATTACATTTCAGGTTATAATACAAACTTAAAATATTGTACTTGTTTTAGAACAATATGCTACCAGAGCAACACTCTTACAAGTTTTAAGACAAAAAGATATCTTTGACGATGGCTGCGATTTTGAAGATGAATAAAAATTAAGAATCTTACATTGGTATAATAAATTTACATGTTATATTTCAGTTTTAAATTTTTGGTGTGCACGATGGAAGAGAAAAATTAACGAAAAAAAAAATAATATATAAGAGCAATACAATTTGTTTTTGCTACTTAAAAAAAATTATTTCAATGATAAAAGGACTTATAGTGGGCAAATGTAAATAAAAATAAACTGCATTAAATTAAATTTAACTGATTACTACTATTAATTATTGAAAATAAATAACTGACTCAGGGTCGTTTTGGAAATATAAAATTTATTAAATTATATATCAACATTTTGATTCTAAAAATGAGTATGCAACCAACCGCACATTTTTTCGCTATATAAACGTAGTAAGGTGTGACGTCAACAACTAACTGATGACGTGCTTGCAAACTAGGGGCAACTTGAGTTTACTTAGTTTATTTTTCAATCTTCAAGACAGAAGAGCAACTTTTCAGCTACGTCTGCTTAACAGAATATTCCATAATTTTACAGATTTTTTCCCTTTCTTGTTGTTTTACGGAAAGGGCTGTTTTTCTAAATAGATATGTCACAACACGCATCAACACAACAAGAAAAGTTGTGCACGTTTAGAGGAAAACTTTTTAATCGCGTGTAGTAGAAGAGCGAATCGTTTCTTTGGGGTGTCCAACTTTTAAATTGCTTTACTTTATTTTTAGGAGCATTGCAAACGCAAATCATAATAAACTTGTGGTAGAAGATGAACAATTGACGGATATACACATTGGGAGGATGTAGTAGAGTAAACAAAGATTCCACATAAGGTGGCTATCTTTAATAAATTGTTATAATTGAGAAGTAGATACAGTTGTGGTTATTTTTCGGTCTCTCTTGCTCTGTTTCGGTTTCCCAGAGCTGTATCAGTTTTTGAGTTTAACCAGGTTCGGGCATTCACAACCGTATTCTCATTTACCAACCAATTACAGCATTTTGTTCAAGCGTGTAAAAGGTAGTTTACCTAATGATTTGCTGCTGGTTATACCTTTCCCTTGACTTCTACTGCTAAATTGTGGATTCATTAACGAAAGCCTTACCAATTTGCTGCTTGCTGTGAAATAGCCCTGGTATTTGTCCTCACACTATTCATTATTAATTTTTTCGCCCTCTATTTTGTGAGCCTTATCATAATCCCAATTACTAACTACGTCACAGGCCATTATCTTAAGTGTACGATATGTCTTGATTTAAAGTGATTGAATGTAATTTTAATTAGCTTTCTGCCTTTTACTGCCATTCTCCTATCTTAACATTCATCTTTCAATCAGCAGTCAATTGCCGGAAAGCTCTACGAAATCTTAAGTTAATCAGCGAAACTGGAAACGAACCTTCGATATATGACACGTCTTTCACGTTCTGGTACTTCTATTGGTTTATTCTTCTTTTTCAAATTAACGGAATGCTACACGGAAGTTACAAACCCTCAATTAATTAGGTATTTTTCTGAATCTTGATAAGCAATATGCCTTTTTATTGAGTTTTTCCTATTTTTCGACTAAAAATCACAAACCCAATGCTTATTCTGTTACAATTAACAGTTGTTGAAAGCTTTTCTTAGTTTAAAATCGAGTTATACTTTGCTTTGTACGTTAATATTTTTTTCTTTTACTTGCTCACTTAAAAAATACAGTAAATCCTACTAAATTTTCACAAATTAATTAAATTAAATTAGCTTTTGCTTGCTTGCACGTATCTCTTCTCTTTTTACTTAATGTTTGTTTTCCTCAGTTCCAATTAATGAGCAATTACTGGAAAACTCTCGAATCCCAAACCATCTTTCGTTTAGGGTTTAGTTAAAAGGTTGTTTTACTTTTACTCCGTTGAACACATTGCTTAGTAATTTTATTCAATATTTTCATATTTTTTACATAATGAGCTATTAACGAAAGATATAAATCGGACGAAACTACACGTTTGAGTTTTGCGAAATTGTACTTTAACATGTGTTTTTCCCTTTTTAAATTAATGATGAATTAAAAAGACTTTACAAACCCACAGAATCTTAAGCAAATTGATTAGTTGCGGGAAACCTGCGTTAAGCCAGGATTCGACGTACGTTTTTGTATTTTGTCCAATTATTCAACTAAATAATTAACGAAAGCCGTCACAGATCGAAAAAACGCATGAAAATATGTTGGAAATCTCTTTTAGTTTTACTTTTGCTTTATTTTATGAATTTATTTTGATGTTCTTCTATTAGTGGCCAATTAAAGAAAAGCTCTAGAAGAGCGGCAATTAATTAATTATTGGATAAGATTCTTTCACTTTATTACTAATTTTTATCAACATTAGCTTCGATTCGTTGTATGCTTTCGCTTTTTTGTCTTTTGATACGTTTACTCTTAATCTTTATTTATTGCACAATTAACGAAATGCTCTGTAGAGGAACGAGGAACGCTATTAGATAGTTATTGGAAACTAGCTTACAGTGCAGCTGTACGTATTTCTCTTCCCGTATATCTTTATTGGATTTTCACTAGTTTTCGATTAATAGCTAAGGGTTCCAAGACGATAAAAGCAAAGCATCTTCTGCTAAGTGGTTTCAATCCGTTGCACTTTAATTTTTACTGTTTCTGTAAAATGTAATTGAAACTTTCGCTTTTTTATGCTGACCAATTATCGGAAGATTTAATAAGAGCAAAACTTTAATGTTGACAAGCCATAGCATTCGTTGTTTGTGGGCATAGTTTTTCATATTTTTCATTAGTGCTCTACAGAAATAAAGAATCTACCTCTAATTGGCTAAGTATTGGAAACTTACATTACGTTTGATAGTTCGTTTCTTTTACTGTGCCTGTATATTAACTTATCTCCTATGTATTTTACATTGCTGGATGTTTAATAAGAGGCGCTAAGAAAGCCAACAGTTTTCCATCAACTGATTACTTATTGTTGAGTTTGTGTTTGGTATCTTCTAATTACCATTTTCCATAGTATACACATCTGATCAACCAGACAGAAAATTTTCTTGGAAAATATTTTGAAACCTGCCTTAGATTTCAAC
The DNA here is from genome assembly GCA_014611495.1 of Limonius californicus. Taxonomy (NCBI): domain Eukaryota; kingdom Metazoa; phylum Arthropoda; class Insecta; order Coleoptera; family Elateridae; genus Limonius; species Limonius californicus. Next base: position 747 of record JABXWE010009482.1, on the reverse strand, counting down.
AGACGTCTGGCTATTTCTGAGCAGAGTAATTCGTTAATTGAGAGATTATGGGCAAGTAGGCTTGGACTCACTCAGTTCTGTCTGCCTTTATTTTCTTTCCTTTTCTTAACCATTTTCACAAACACCCGCTTTTTAACTTTTTATCAATACGCCAAAGCTCTATACAATTCCACAGAAGTATTTGCTTAAATAATTAGTATTTGTTATATATCCACAATAATCAGAACCAGATTTGTCTTGAGAAATTCTGGCACCTATAAGTTCGCTATGTTTCTTCTTTCAAAAATATACTTCGGCTATCGCCTAATTAGCCAAAAATACACGAGAATAACTTAAATAAGCTGAAATTTGAGGAAGAACCTACGACACCTGTTCTTAATAAGTTAAGTTGACCATTTTGTCTATTAATCTTTTTCTAATTCTCTTCTTCCAATATCAACCAATAGTGAAGACTGTATTCAAGTAGGGTAGAGCGGGGACAATTGTAACACGGTACAAATGTAACAAGCTCAAACATTTATAATATATTTCAAAAGTTCGCGCCATAATGTCCAGATTGCAGTTGGCATGATATGAGGCAGTTAGTGTAGTTTGACATATATTATTATACAGGGTGTCCTTTAAATACCTTAAAAGCTTCAGGTAGCACTCTTCTGTAAGAAATACAGTCCTCAAAAACACTAACACGAACTTCCTATAGTGCTTAGTTTCCTCACACGAGACACTTAAAGAATATTATACTTGGCA
>JABXWE010009481.1:0-12104 GCA_014611495.1 Limonius californicus | reverse complement strand
TTCGCTGAGTCATTTTAATCGTCTTCACCAGTCCATTACGTTTTTTACATAATCTGCATAGCCCTATTTTGCCATTATTTTCTTCTTTTATTTCATAATACAAATTGTATTTGTCTTTGGCAGTTTTCGGTTCATCCTTTTTAAATTTTTTGGTTTGGTTTGCTTCTTTTGCTGATACCGAAGTCGATGGACCCTGATCGTTTTCTAATTCTAATTCTTCTGCTGAAGATGGCATATACGTTTCGTCTTTGTCACTATCATCGTTGCCATAATCACTTGCATTGGACGTATTAGTAGCACTAACACTTTTATTAATAAAGTAGTTTGCTATGGTTGAACGAGCCCGTTTCATCTTTAATACAAATCTCACCCAACTTTACCAAACTATGGAAATTCGCAACTGCAAAATATTTTAAAGTGAAACTGCTTTATGTATTATTTCGCATTTCAACAAATATTGTGTAGAGAAGCTTGGCATTGTTTGTCTTGCGGCGCAGTAAATCTTTGAAACTAAAAATCCTAAACGTAAACAAGCGGCGAATTTGCTTTATTTGAACACTTCCAAGAAAAATATAAAGTTTAAAGTTTAAAGGGTTCTTATTATTTACCCTCTATGGTTCAATACCTGTCGCAAGTTTTTGCAGTAAGTGCTTCTAGTTAAGCTAGTAAAGCAGGATGTAGCAGATTACGTTAAACTACCTGTTTTTAGAAACACCTGCAAATATTCTTGGTAAATCCAAGTTTATTATATGGGAAATATTTTAGAAGCGAGATCTCGCAAGACAAAGCGAGATCTCGCAAAGCGAGACGAGATTTATGGCTGCGAGCTCTCGCGCGGGGCGAGAAAATTTTGAATTCTCGCGTACAAAATGCGAGGCGAGGCGAGTATTAGTCATTTCTCGCGCGAGTATAGGCTCGCGGCAGCACTAGCTGTAATATTTAATTGCTTAATAATCTATTAACAGTAAACCTTTGTGATAAATTTGACAGATTGGCAACTAATCGATGATACCCCAACGTTATAAGTAAATAGCTTTCGTGCAATCCAATTTAAATTTCAGTTGATATTTATATTATGAAAAACGAAAATAAACAGATAATTTATAAAAAACATAAAATAAGAAAGGTAGGACGCAGCATGCAATATTTTTGTACGGAACTCTCCGCGTTGCCAAATTCGCAAAACCAAGTTCAGTTACCTATATATGAAATTATCGGCCACAGCAGTTTAGAATTTTATTGTAATTTTATTGATAATAAGAGACAGACGGGAAATTGAATGTTTTGGAAGAGAATCTTCAGTACTAGCAAATTTGAAATTAAATTAACACCTACGCTGTTTGTATTTGTATTGTTATTTTATGAATAATAAAACGTATAGAAGAAAAATTAAATGTTTCTGAAGAGCGTCGTTGGTACTGCTAAATTTACAACCCAATTCAGTTACATTTGTAAGTAACAGCAGAACTGTTTATATTTTTGTTGTTACTTTATGAGTAACAAAAATACATACAAACGAAATTCAACTTCTGCAGACAGTCATGAATATTAGAAAATGCACAAATCCAACTGCAATTCTTAACTAATCAACAGGTTAAGTAGTTTATATTCTTGTTGTTATTGTATGATTAGCAATGCAAATTATTAAGTTATAAGAAAAACATCATGTTTGGTATAGGATTACTATTATACAAATTATTTCCTAAGCAAATTTAATATTGTTAGTAAGAATACCAAGAAAAAAATGTGTGTTTTCGGAAAGTGCAAATTTTCCAGCAATAATTTTTTACAATTATTTCTCACCTATTCGGGCCTTTAACGGTACTCGATGGGCCTGCAAGAACCGGAAGGAGTAGCCCTGGTACCAGGAGGGCAAGGCGGCAAATAATTATGATGACGGGAATAAGCTGGAACGCCAACCACCAAAAAAGCAAGGAGCATAACGGAAATTAGCACCAACAAAAATTTGAAATTGTACATTTTGTCAAGTAACGATATTTGCTGTAACGAAAGGAAAAAGACTGATAGTTCTCGTCTAGTATGCGGCTCTAAACTAATTGTGCGAGAGGAACTGCCGTTTTTATAAAGAGTTAGGAAAATTGCTTATCTGCTCACCACAGGAACCTTAATACGGTGCCATTCGTGTGCCTGAATCAATTTGTTAATTATTATGGACTCGAAACTGATTTGCGTCGCTCCAGTGCAATTGCCTGCGGTTTTCTCGAGGAAGTTGTAAGTTCGTGCGGTTTTCCGAAATTACGTAAATCCAATGACAAGAATGATTAATTATTGTGGGCTTATTTTTGTGGCTGCTAATTACGCAGGGTGGTATTGCGGGCTAAATGATTAGCCATGTAAAGAAACATAAACAAAAACTGTTTTATGACAAAATATATGTAGAAAGGTACTGCCTAATACTATAACATTAAGAATTTCTACAAGGTACGTCAAAAAGGACCCATACAAACAGGACGTTAAACAAAAAGTCGAGGTGTAGAAGGAAATAAATAATAAAATTCAATTTTCCTTGCTATACTAATGGAATTGAAAATACAAGAGATGTTTTTTTATTTAAACAGAATCGTGGAGTTGCCAAAGGCAACCCACCCAGCTTTTCTCGCCTCAGCACTTTTCGTGCTATTCCCCCTTGAAAAGCCCCATGCCCCAACTACAACTAAGAGACCACAAGCGGTCTGGGAAAGTGCAATGCTCGAAATTCGAAATAATCATCATCATCATCATCTGACGTGGAGCCAACTCGAGGGTCAATCCTGCATACGCCAAGCCCACCCCATGCCAGTAAGTGGGTAGGGATTCAAGGATAGGGTGGGATCGGGTGGGGCATTGCCCAACGTTAACATGTCTGCAATGCATACCGCAAGACACCGCTGCTGCATCACCGGGTAGTTAGTAAGATACGCATCAATGGGTTTGGGTTGTTGAGTACGTACCCGAGACCGTTATGCTCTTAAGCATTTGAACCTACTAACTTTGATAGCAAAGCTTCACAATGTTCTGATTTCACACTTATCTCGTCTTCTAAGGTTACATAGTGCACCTATCTTAGTGTCCTAGGATCTAATAGTTTCTTAAAAGGTACTCCCTGACTGAGTTAAACTGACCTTTATGCGATTACGCCTCTGAGCCTATTATCTTGGGGATCGAGATTTACAGTGTTCGTAGGTCTTATCTAGTTAATGCGATTATGCATTTGACCCTAATAAACTTTGGTATCAAAGTTTCACAGTGTTCTTATTTTACGTCTATGTATTGTTCTAAGGTTACTGATTGCACATCTCTTAGTTTCCTAATGACTAATAACCTACTTAATATTTACTCCCAAACTTATGTTACCTGCCCGTTATGCGGTTATGCATTTGGCCCCAATAAACTTTGGTATCGAAGGTTCACAGTCTTCTTATTTCGCATCTATGTGTTGTTCTAAGGTCACTGAAGGTTCACATTGTTCTTATGTCACAGCTATGTATTGTTCTAAGGTTACTGATTGCACATATCTGAGTTTCCTTATAACTAATAACCTACTTAAGATATACTCCCAAACTTAGTCACACTCTCCGTTATGCGATTGTGCTTTTGACCCCAATAAGCCCCGATGTCAAAGTTTCCCCGTGTTCGTAGCTCCCATCTGGCCATTGGTTTAAGGGAAGAGAGTGCTCCTATCTTAGGGTTCTAATAACTAATTAACAACTTAATATTTGCCGCACTGAATACCACTGTTTTACCTCTTAGTTGGAAGGCCGAGTCTGTATTGTAGTTCTTTAGTATCCCCAACCCTCCCCTCTGCCGTTGACAGCCAGATAGCCATCGTTTTTATGCCCACTGGTAGCTGCGTCTCTCCCTCTCCTCTGCCCTCCCCTTACTCACCCTCTCGCCGCCACCTCCTCCTCGCCATCCCGGCTCTCCTCAGTCGACTCCTGAGCGGACTCCTCAGCCAGCGCACACACCCCTCCCAACCCCCTTCGGACATCCTCCCTCGTCGTGCCCAGTCCTCCCATGTCTCCTCAGGCATACCGGCGCCCTGCATATCCCCCCCCCCATGATGTACTCCACGCGTAGCACGGTCCATCGGTCTGCATCTCCTCCGCCCACATGGAACACTCCGGCTGTTGAGGGTGGCCGTCCGGTCCTCTTAGAATATGTGCCCAGCGTTTACTTCTTGATGCCGTGAGCCGCTTAATACATTAAGGACATGTCCGACTCCCATCGCATAAACGATCTAACACATATCGTAGCAACACGCTTACATGCAAAGTGACTACACCTAGCATTTGTGTACCAATAGTATCCTTATTATTATTATTTTTTTAACTAACATGAAAGTTTTGTGGACCTGGTACTATCGTTCCAAAGAAATATGTACGTTTCAAAATTTCAATTTTGTGAGTAATCAAAATAAACTAAATACTACTAATTAATTAGGTAAGTAACTTTCTTAATAGACTACCAATGCCGCTACGGGCTGCAAGAACTACACAAAACTACAAAAGGCTATTTAAGCTATGAATCACTTAGCTTTTTTTTCTGCTGTTTGTCCTGCAGCTCCCTCAGTGTTGTTGTGTTCTCCGTCGGTCGCTATTCTTCCACCTTTGGTAGATCGCCGGGTGGTGTATGTATTCCTCCCATCTTCCATCCTCGATTCGTATCCCCTCACATTTGCACGTAATTGATTGCCCCGAAATTTTTCATAGTTTCGCTAATGAATTTTTCCCGAGAACTATCCTAATTTAATTTAATGACTCAACTGATGCGTAATGAACTTAACTGTAGGTTAACCGCTGATCTAACTATTAATCTTTTAAGATGCTCCCGAATAAAAGAAATGTTATAGTTAGAGAAATTATTTTACCAAGCTGACGTACTTGAAATATGTTTTTGTGCTGGCTGTACTTCCTAGCCATTATGAGTTCGTTGCCGTCTATGTTTAGGTCGACGCAGGTAGCCCGTCCGAGATTGCACCCACTTCTGGCATCCTTCACGGAATTTTTCCTGACGCTTCAAACCGTATACAAGTTATTATATAATATAATCCGATCTAATTCAATCTAGACCACTTGCTTTTCGTCCCGTTTCCAAAAAAGTGTATTGAACACGAAAATGTACCCCACATATCCATTAAAGAAATTTAATAAGCTTATTTGCGCGATTTTTAAAGTTTCTTTGCTGAGCTCGACCCGATACGTCCGCTGTGCCGAGCGTCCGCGATGCAACCATCGTAATGCTCAAAATTCGAATTAATGCAATAATTTTCAACAGGAAACAAATGAACAAATAGTAAACCTAAAGTGCTCCGCACGTGAAGTCCCTTCGCAGTCGTTATGCTAAGATAGCTCTCGCTTTATTTTACCGCAAACTATAGCACAAAATACATTTTAATACAATAATTTCCAACAGTATAGAAATTAATATATTGTACAATTTCATCACATTTAAAGTACCACGCACGCCGAGTGCGTTTGCAGTTGTTATTCTAAGGTATAATTCGCTTTATTTTAACGCAAATTATAGCAGTTCATCTGCAAGATCTACGATACAGCAGCACCTGTAGAATGATGTGGAAGTAAATAGTCATATATGTAAGTGTAAAGTTTTGTTCTATTACAAATAATGCTAATATTCTTCGAGATGTCTTATTGGAATTTATTTTTCTTACCCTTGATTGAATTAAAATATTAATTTAAGTTTCGCATGGCAGCGGGCTCTGCAATGCCAACTGTAACTTACTATTAAAAATACAGTGATGTTTTGACCTACTTACTAATTAGGGACGATGCAAAATTATTTTAATTTGATAGTTGTCTAAATTGGTATTTGTTTATAGTCCAATCTCACACCTGCAAAACATTTTCATACCCCCCCCCCCCCATTTGAAAACCTTTCGATCACATGTTAGAGATGGACGATATACTACAAAACAACTACGATATGAAAGTTAACAGCAATAAAGCAAAGGTTATGGTAAGAGGCAACTCTAATACTTATGGAAGTTTACGAGCACAATCGCATAAACAAGATCTGCAAGAGATACAGCAATTCTGATTTATAGATAGCAAAATCACTGAAGATGGTAGTTGCAAAAAAGAAATAATAAGCAGAATCTAGCAGGCCAAAAAAGTTTCTACAAGAAGAAAAATGTATTAACCTCCAGAAATGTATCGCTCAAGGTAAGAAAGACACTCCTGAAAACCTGCTTCTGGGGCTGTGCTCTATATAAAGTTATAGCTATACGAAAACAAGAAAAGAAATGACGACAGGTGTTTGAAATCTGGTGTCTTAGTAGAATGCTAACAATGGCACAGATATATTAGGTCACTAATGAAGAAATTCTGAACAGAGCAAAAGAAACGTCTAAAATTTGAAATCTACCAAAAAAAAGAAGGGACCAACCTGTAATACACATTTCTAGACATGCCGGCTTCTTAATCACAATTATAGAAGGTAGGATATATGGGTCAAACGAGGCCAGCGGAAGACTTAAATTAAGCAGATAATGAAAGACGTCGGATATCAAATTACTTGCAATAGTGTTAAGAATGTAATTTTATATACCAGTATGGCTCCGAAACTACCTTTAACGGGTACAGCACTAACAATTTCTGCAAACAGTACTAAACTAATTAAAGTTATATTATTATGTATCTTGCATATTGTTTAATATTAAAAATTTCATTGTCTGGTAATCTAATACAAGGTGGTCCAAAATGTTCTTAACTGTTATTTTCGCTGTAAAATCATAGCTAGCTGTGATAGAGTAATGGGAAATGTGTAAAATGGCAGTAGGAACCTGGGAAATTCATTCACCATTCTTCGCATCTTCCACACGGATTTACATCTGCATCCATACAAAATTCAATTGGTGCAAGAACTGAAGCCGACGGACTCCACTAATAGACTTTTTTTCGCCAACGAAATCATCAACCAGTTTCCAATAGTGGACAACATCTTGTTCTCTGATGAGGCACATTTCCACCTTAATGGCCATGTGAACAATCAAAATTGTCGCTACTGTGAAGAAAACCCAAGAAAGAAACATCAAAGGCCTCTGCATAGCCCGAAGGTTACAGTTTGAGCTGCAATGTCAGCACCCGGAATAATCGGCCCATTCTTTTTTGAAGATATCGAAGGTCGTGCATTAACTGTTAATTCTCAGCGTTATGTCGACATGATTCGTACTTTTTTGGTTCCTAGTCTTCAAGAATGTGAAGGGTACAATCAGGAGACTTGGTATCAGCAGGATGGAGCCACCAGCCATACATCGAATCTTACGCTTCCCGTCGTTCAAGTGCTATTTCCAGGAAAATTGATCTCACGAATAGGGAACATTCTGTGGCCCCCCAGAAGTCCGGACCTGACTCCTTGTAATTTCTTCTTATGGGGATATCTCAAGAGTCGGGTCTATCGAAACCAACCCACTCCCCTGATCGTATTTAAGCAGAATATACGCCGAGAGATTGAAGCCATAACTGTTGACACTTGTCGCCGCATCATAACAAATTTTAGAGTTCGCGTCCAAGAGTGCCAGGAGGCAAACGGTGAACACCTCGACAACATAATCTTCAAAACATGAAATTCTCGAGTTTTTTGTATATTGTGAAATAAAGATTTGTTGAATTTGATAAAAATTTCATATTATTATTTCAATTTCAAATGTTAAGACCATTCTGGACCACCTTGTATAATTCGTAGTAATGTGAAGTAATTCCAGAAGATGCTTAGTAATTCCTGGTACTCCGAAGTAATACCGACTACTGCCAGATCCGAAGTACTTCGATGTTCGTTAGATGATACATACATGTTTTGCAGTTAGTTATTTACCCCTAGACACAGACTTACCAAATATCATAAGAATAATAATGCGCAACTAATTGTTAAAACAGCTTAATAGAACGGGTAAAAAAACCTACCAGGTTTGTCAACAAATTCAATTATTCCCTTTCACCACATAAGTAAGTTATAGACACTTATCGAAAATCGTAATGTAAGTATTCAGAAGTATCTTGAGTGCTAGACTATAAACTTATCATAACAACTAAACCTTCGTTTAATAAAATTATTACATCCACTTACATTATTTTGAAGCACAATTCGTTGTCCAAAAATTCTGAACCCATGTTTAAAAGACTTCTTTAAAAAAATTGTCGAAAACCCATTATTAGTAACGTTATTCAAATGTTTAGTATTTCAAGAGATTCTTCGTTGGAAGCAATTGTTTGGTCAATTACAATATTTTAATTCTAAAATAAAAATCATTTAATAAACGCTAAAAAAGTTTAAACATTTAAGATTAATAATCTGATTCTTAAAGAACTCCTGTAACACTACTTAGAGAACAAGCTTAATTAAAAGTGATATATAAACCACAAAGGTAGAACAAAACAAAAATATGAAGACCTATATCTCTACTATCTCAGATATACAAACTGCTAACGAGGATAATAATAAACAGATTCGAAAATGAGTTAGAACTAAATCAAACCATGGAACAAGCAGGAATTAGAAAAAATGTTAGCACCTGTGATAACATACTAACTGTCAGAACTCTCATAGAGAAATCTACAGAGTACAATCTTGCACTGAATTTAGCTTTTATTGATTTCGAAAAAGCTTTTGATAGCATCGAAATATTGGCAGTTGAAAAAACCTTGCAAAACTGTAGCGTAAACCATAGATACAAACAACTTATAACATCAATATATCAACAAGCGACAATGGTGGTACAACTGCATGAAAATACACAAGCAATCCCAATTAAACGAGGCGTAAGACAGGGAAATTGCCAGAGTCCTAGACTATTTCCATCGGCTTAGAAAACTTTTTTAAAAATCTAGTATGGGAGCAGAAAGGCGTAAACACCAATGGAAATATGCGCAATCACTTAAAATATGCCGACGACCTAACTGTAATAACAGATAACTCTGAAGATCTGCAAAGTATGCTACAAGAATTGACAATTCAATTTGAGAGAGTTGGATTAAGAATTAACAAATTCTCACAAACCAAGGTGTAAACAGACATATAACAATCGACAATCATAGACTAGAATATGTTTAGTTGGGCAAGTAATAATATGCGAAAGAGGTAGTCAAGAGGCAGAAATAAAAAGACGCATCCGATCAGCGTGGTAGGCATTCGGAAAACAAAGCAAAATATTGCGAAATCAAAAAATACCTTTAAAATTAAGAATTAGAGTGTACGACCAATGTTTACTAACAGTGCTATCGTATGCTGCACAAACTTGGGCTTTAACTAAAACAATGATGGAAAAACTAGCAAGGGTCCAAAGAGGAATGGAAAGATTAATGTTCAATGTTAAGTTAAAAGATCAGATAAGAAACGAAGTCATCCGTCAGAGAGCAAAAGTCAAAGGCATAAGAGAATAAGTAGCTTCGCTATAATGGAGATGGGCCGGCCATACAATAAGGCAAGTAGGCGGAAGTTGGAACAAAGAGATTCAACAGTGGAAATCTTGGCTAGGCAAAAAAAGTATGGGTCGGCCAAACGCTAGATGGATGGATGATCTAAAGAGAACGGCAGGATTTGGATGGATCAGGAAAGTACAGAACAGAGACGTGGAGATAAACAGGGGAGGCCTATGTCCAAGAATGGACGGCATTGGGCTAATGAAGCAGGTATATCAAAGAATGATTTGTATGGAAACTATTAAAGATTTCAAGAATTGTTACATATAACTGCTATAGCTACACACGAAGACTTTTATTATTTTAAAAATTAACCGTAGAGGTTAGGAAAAGTTTAAAGCACGATTTAGGAAAACCTGTTATTTATAAGTTTGATAAATTTCATCACTTTACGTGATATAGTTAAAATAAATTAAATAGAAGCTAGAAAAGTTTAAACAATTTACGATATTTATCTAACGCTTAGTAAACAGCTTAAAGAAAACATTTCATTTGCAACAATTTTCAAGGTATCTCAGGTAATAATATGCATTACAGTAATTATTACAGTTATAGTACATTATAAACTATTATAATAGCAGAGACGGTCGTAGGCGCGCGTAAGACTTCTACGCTGAAAGTCTAGGGTTCGGTTCCCAGTACCGAAACATGGGTTTTTTAACGGCCGTTCTTCCTCGCAAGGCAACGATAATCCTGGAAGGTCTTCTTTTTTGAATATTCATTTATACATTAGAATAATAATTACCCTGAAGTATAATCAATTTTCACTTAGGTATATCAATCTTCCCACACAGCAAAAGTTGACTTCAAATTCTAGCAATGTTAATATATTTTTATTATTTCTTTACGATTCGGTTGTAATGTTACTATTTCTTTACAATTTCGTCGGCTGTTAATAGTCAATTTACTATTTAGTGACGATTATGTTACTCGTTTGTTGTAACGTGATGTAAAATTTACATTAAATCGTCAGGAAATAGTCAAGTACCTGCAAGTCCACAAATTTCAGGGAAAAAAAAAGTAACATTACTGCATTTTGCGCCAAATAATAGTGTTACGATTTCTTTACTATTTTCTTACTCCTAACTGTCACCTTACTAGTTTTTAACCATTTGGTTACTACAGATAGTAACGTTACGATAAACTGATGCTCCGCGCGCAAGAAATAGTCATATGTCTATAAACTTACTCATTGTAGCAAAAAAGCAGGCATGCTACTGTTTTTTGGCGGTATGCGGTAAGAAAATAGTAACATCACTACGTTTTGCGCCAGATAGTAATGTTACAATTTCGTTACTATTTTCTCACTGCTGTCACCTTACTATTTCCTAACCATTTGGTTCCTAAAGATAGGAACGTTACGATAAACTGACGCTCAGCGAGCAAGGAATAGTTAGGTATATATCCTGTTTTTAAAATAACTTTGTAGTTATATAGCACTTGCCTTTTCTGTGATTTTAGAATTCAAATATTACTTACACATTTGCATGAAATCATGGATAACTTAATAACGTAATGCTGAAATCATGTTTGATCTATGACGTGTCGATGGTATCTGTTATTAGTTATTCAAGATTATGTTATTAATTTAGTATAAATTTCTTTCTCTGTGCTATGCACTTTTATTACAGTTTTAACAAATGTAAATAATAGTTAATGATCTCATTAATTAGTAATTTTATCTATTTTAAAGGTATGTGTATATTAGTGCTTTCAACTGTTACCATTACGAATAGCAATTACGCATCTTCTAGGAATTTTAGCTAAGAAGAAGTGTAAAATAAATACAAACGTCCAGTTCTTTAAGATACAAAGTTAAGTGCACTTACATAAACACTTGCATATTTTTAATCAGTTGGTCAACTGTAAACCCCTCCAAGGGGCGGTTTTTCTAACCTGGCTCAATTTTTTCTTCTGCAAGGAGTTTTAGAAAAAGTATTTATTACTATGCAAATGTGTTGTGAGAAGCTTTCTACTTTTGCGTCAATCAGTGGAATAATAATTATTACAGTACAGGTAAGTCATTTTCTAATATGCGTTTGTTTGTTTTTTTTTATTAATAATTATATTTTAATAATTACAGATTTCTTGTTTTCGCCGTGTCGGCGGTGGTATTATCGATACACCATTAAACCGATTTTAATAAAGGTCTTTAGCGATGGTAGAGCAAGAGTTATGGTATGGACGGGAGCAAATGGTAAGATGCAGTTATAGAAAAAGCAAATTATACGAATAATTTACTGTAAGAATTTTATAAATAATTTTTCTTATTATGAACAAATAACATGAATTTAATGCGGCAGCAGTAGCAGTAACATATATACAGGAAATTTTTCTTTTTAGTATACATAGCCTATGTATACTATTAAAAGAAACGCGTCAAATTCGCCTATTGTGTATGCAACCAACTATACCGACAACTAAAAATCAGAAACAAACGTCACTATAGTTGTCAATTATTTGAGTATGAAGGTTATGTTGATGCAGTGTTTATATTAAATAAGTAAATCAAAATGAGTTGAACAACAACAACGATTATTATTGTAAAACATTAAATATCAATAACAGAAAACGGAAATGAAAATAAAAACAACAGTTACAACAAGTATTCGAAATGGCCCCCTTGTACTGCTAAATAATAACCTAAACGGTGTTGAAAACCACGCA
>JABXWE010009480.1:0-10854 GCA_014611495.1 Limonius californicus | reverse complement strand
ATATCTCGGGAGTGATTTCGTGAACTGTTTCCCTTATCCTTATTATCCGTTCTAAATGGTCTACATTTCTAAACGGCCCTTGTTGATATACCTTCTCTTTTAAATAACCCCAGAAGAAAACATCTAGTGGGGTTAAGTCGGGAGATCGGGCCGCCAAAAAATCACAGAATACCTATGTATGACTCGTCCATTAAAAATATTGTCAAGGCATTCCCTAACATCGTGCCTACTGTGACATGGTGCACCGTCCTGCTGGAACCATATCTGTTGTAATTCAGCTATGGGTATATCATCTAGAATATCAGCCAATTCATTTTGTAAAAAGTCCAAATAACGATCTGCCTTGAGAGTGTTTCGAAAAAAGAAAGGCCCAATTATCTTATCTTTATAAATTCCACACCACACATTGGTTTTAAATGAATACTGATTGCGAGTTTTTATGGTAAAATGAGGGTTCTCATCACTCCACCACCTACAGTTTTGGGAACTGCCTGTACTGTTGGAACTAAACGTTGCTTCGTCCGAAAACATAATACGTCTTGCCATGAAACGGTCATCTTCTAACATTCCTTGGATATCACAGCAGAATTCATAACGTCTGTCATAATCTCTTGGTTGTAAAGTATGAATAAATTGTGGCTTATATGGACGAAACATATTCTGTTTTAAAATTTTTGCAACTGTATCTTTGCCAACAGGATTACGTAGCAGAGATGCTCTTTTTCGCAATGGGTATTTAGGATTTTCAATTACACTGTTTAATGACTGACTGACTGTTTAATTAAGATAAAAGATAACTTGTTTTACAAGTAGGATTTGCACAATTTAATTTAAAATTGAAGTGGTCAAAAAATTCCTATCAAACTTTTTCAATTTGTGGACACCCTGTACATTCGATGTCAAATGTGAATAGCTGAATATTATTGTTTTCGAAAGCAGAAATTTTTATAAAGAATGACTTTTTTTCGTAAAACTTATAATAACAAAGTTTTCCATATGGCGCCAACTTAAGTAGACACACTGTATATATATATATATATATATATATATAATTCTTCCAATACTACATATTTGTGGCACCGTTTTCTTTCCAAGCAAGTATTTGTGCTATAAATTAATATACTACCATGTGCAAACTGTTTTGAATACGACTTTTGTATTTGTAAGACATTTTGTGAGGTCATGTTATAATATTACCTTATTTTATAACATTTCTTTAAAAAACTGTTTTTCTTAATTTTTGTATTCACATTTTTTTGTGACAACCCAATTTGGTAAAGGCTCTTACCGACAGCTTGATCAAAATGGCGGTCGTCTGTTGTCACTTAGTATTTATACAATTTTATAGTATCTCAGACTACGTATGTATTAATATACTAAAAAATGTTTATTACAAAAGAAAAAGGTTTTTTGCAACATTTTTGCATTTATATTACATGAATTAAAATGGAAAACTCAGAAATCCGTTTGTTGAGGTTATGTTCTTAACATGATAATAGTTTACGACAATTCACATTTCATAAAACCATTTTGGATTTGTTAATTTTTTATGACCCAACTATTTTCTATTTGGAAAAGCTCCTTATCTACATCGTGATCAAAATGGCGGGCGAATTTCCGTCACTCTATATTTATATAAGTTTACAATATGTTACACTGTGTATAAGTATATTAATATGCTACCAAATGCCTACCACAAAAGAAAAATTCTTCTTCTACATTTGTATTATATGAAATTAAACAAAAATAGAAAACATGTTTGGTGAGGTTATGTCCTAAACATGCCCATTCTATTACAATACTTTGCAATTCTCCAAAAACTCCTGTGTTTCTTAATTAATGGGTTCACATTATTTTTGGCAAACCAATTTGGTAAAGCTACCAAATGCTACCACGAAGGAAAAACTGTTTGGTGTAAGGCCTGTGCATTTGTATTACATGAAAGTAAACCAAACAGAAAATAGGAAAGACGCTTTCTAAGGTTATGTCTAAACATTTAGTTCTAGTACAACATTTGAATTTCTCACAAAACTCCTGTGTTTCTTAATTTTTGTATTCGCATTATTTTTGACAAACCAGTTTGGTAAATGTTCTTACCACCATGTTGATCAAAATGGTGGCCTAATCTGCCAACACTTTCTATTTATATAAGTTTATAGTATTTCACCCTGTGTACATATTAATAAGCTAGCAAATGCCTACCACGCAAGAACAACTATTTGGCGTAAGACTTTTGCATTTATATTATATGAAATTAAACCGAAAAAAATTGAAAAATCGTTTAATAAGGTTACGTTCTAAACATAACATTCTATTACAACATTTCGCATTTTTCAAAAAACCCCTATGTTTCCTAATTTTTATGTTCACATTATTTTAACAAACCAATTTGGTATATCTTCTTACCTCCATCTTGATTAAAATGGCGGCCAAATATGCTGTCACTCTATATTTATATAAGTTTATAATATGTCACACTGTGTATATATTAATAAGCTACCAAATGCCTTCCACAAAAGGAAAACTGTTTGGTGTAAGATCTTAGCATTTGTATTATATGAAATTAAACCGAACAAAAAATAAGAAAGACGTTTTCTGAGCTAATGTTCTAAACCTTTAGTTCTACTACAAAATTCTGAACTTCTCAAGCAACGCCTGTATTTCTTAATTTTTGTGTTCGCTTTATTTTTGATGAAACAATTCGGTAAAGCTTCTTACCTCCATCTTGACCAAAATGGTTGCCGAATCTGCCATCACTCTATATTTATATAAGTTTATAATAATATGTCACAATGTAAATATATTAATATGCTACTAAAGGCCTAGTACAGAAGAAAAAATGTTTTGCGTAAGACTTTTGCTTCTGTATTATGTGAAATTATACCGAAAACATAGAGAATGCGGTTTGTGAGGTTATGTAGTAAACATTTAATTCTATAACATTTTGCATTTCTTGAAAGAACTAGTGTGTTACTTAATTTTTGTGTTTATATTATTTTTGTCACAGTAGTCTGGTAAAACTACTTACCTCCATCTTGATCAAAATGGCGGCCGAATTTGCCGTCATTCTATATTTATATACGTTTATTGTACGTCATTCTGTGATTATATTAATATGCTGCTAAATATCTTCGCTTTTTATCACATTTCACGGTTTTTCAAAGAAGTCTAGATGTGTTTTAACAAATTAAGTTTAACCAGCGTCGTATTAAAACGTTATAGTTTGCAATAGTTAACATTTTAGGAACTGCAGGAGAAGAGGAAACATAAATTTTAAAATTCTGTTTTATTTACTATGGAACTACTGTAATGTTCTAGAAAAAGTTGTATAGAAACTAAGTGTTAGCATATTTTCCGAAAGGGAAGCTATCGTTATATTTATCCACAGTATAGTGAGGTCGGTCCGACATACAAATGTGTTTCAGTAAATACTTTATCTGAAAAATACCTTAGAAACTGTCCCCTACCGCTTATAATTGAATGAATATTAAGTAGCTGTTGCTACCATTCCCTTAATACTTTCCCATCGGTAAATCATTCGTTTCATGCAACTTTCTTGGAGGTTGTTTGTTAGATTTACAGATTATTTACTTACTGTTTGCTAGCAGTTCGTTACCCAGCATTAATTAATATTGACTACATATGATGTTGATCAAATTACCTTGATTGTGCAAGAACGTACGTATAACGTTATAATACTATCTTGTGGGATTTCGGGAGAATCGGTCTTAATTACAGGTACAAGTGCCCAATTGTAATTTACAGTTTTAAAATTTTTGATGTATTTTTAAATTTTAGCAGGCACATGAAATACATACATATATATATGAGGTATATGGAAATCAGCAAACTACGTTCTCCAAATCTTGTACATTTTTACGACTAATCGAATTTAATAGTTGTAAAGTGTTGCCAAAAATATCCAAAATTCATTTTTTAATATTGTGTTTATTTATAACACCTTCTTCTGCAGGCCATTGAATATGTAAATGCAGCTGTCAATTGGCAAGTCCTTTTCCAAATATATTTTCAACTGTTCTCTTGTCAGTTTTAGAAAAACCGTTTGAAAACTGCTAACAAATGACAATGAGATTTATGAAATACTTAAAATACCAATTATAAGGCCTTATTAAAATCAAGGACGTGGACTCAGTAATTTTAATAATTAAAATAATTTTTATTTGGGGTTTATTACGAACAATATTTTGGTTGCATAGATATCAGTGTCAGCGGTTTTCATACTATACAGTACTTTTTATTTCGGGGGTGAGAAGAATGTGAAATATCAGTTATTTTATTCTACAATAGGACGAAGAAAACTTAAACCAACAGATAAGCAATTATGTAAATTTAAAAATTAATATTGTCGAAAAGCATTGCCTAAACCGCGGATCATTGAAACTCCTATATAAAATGTTTTGAAAATTATCAGGAATCGAGAAGAAGAAGAAGAAGAAAATTATCGAATTTTGTTGTATCTATGTATTATATTCAGATTTGGTGATGCCAAACTTATATTTTCAGCTGTAAGATTATTTTCTGAATATTTTTCAAAATGTAGTAACACGCAGTAAATTTATGCGTCCATGTTTGTATAGTATGGACTAAAAGTCAATATTTCTAAAGAATAGTGTCAATTTTAAATATTTAGTAGTGCCTATCTTACAGAACATTAACATTCCTTTTGAAATTATTGTGGAACATATGTTTTTCTTTAAATGAAATTTTGTTAAGGTCGTTTCAGCTATTTAGTTGTTAAAGTTCTCTTCTGAATATCAATTCAAATATCTTGTATATTTGAGCAATTAGTATTTCTCCAAATTATGGAAATTTGGAGCTTTCAATTGTCGCCAAATAGTGCCAAAGGCGCAGAACATTTAAAACGTCCAAGTGGCATTATTTGCAAAGTATGTCATTTTTTCAACACTATTTATTTAAGATTGTTTGGTATCCATTTTAGCTATTCAGTTGTATGGTTCTCTTCTAAATATTCTCTCAAACATATTAAGATGTTTACTTATTAGTAATAAATTACGGTATAATTAGGGTATTATAATTAATACATGAAATTATGTAAACTGTAAAATTTCAATTGTCATAAAGCATTGCCGAAAATGCAGAACATATAAATCTTCGTACTGACATTCTTTCGAAAATTTTTTCGAATCTGTTCTTTTTAATTCCTACTCGTAAACTAGGAAATCTATACGACTAACTAGAGAACCCCCAATAAATCAATATTTAGTAACTTAGTTATGTTGTAGTATGGCCGACGTATTCAAAAGTGTAAATATGAGTAATTTTCTATTGCATAACATTTTTGAAAACCTCTGTTTAATTTCCAACATTACAAAAATGAATGATACAGTTTACAATATGTTAGTTTATTGAATTTCTTTTAAGAATTATATGTACGTGAGTGATGGAAAGGCAATTATAGTTCCTGAATAATTGAATTTTAAATTTTCCCAAAAGCTGCGCTCCATTCAGCGAGCAATTGAAGTCGTTAATTGTAGGGTTTCGGCTTTGAAGCAATAATTGTATTGCGGAGACAGCAAGTTCCGCCTACGTCTTCGGCATTGAGAAAGTTACTCTTTACCGAAAATAGTTAAAGTTTGAACATATTTTACGCGCAGATGTGTTTGACAGAACTAAAATTTAATACGACATTTGCTTTAAGAAGTTTTAGCCGAGCGATTCCGTTCTGAACCCCATTTTGTATTTTCTGCTAACAAAGCTCGAGCTTACAAAATAACGTGAATGGAATGAGATATTAGATAATGCAGACCGAGGGTGGTTTCTCCACCGCACGATTATGCTCGGAGTTATTCACTGTTTACGAAATGTTTTAAAGGTACGCCGTGAGGTTTGGTCTGCGAGTACCCTTTTTTGTACTACCCACCCTCAAGATCCTCTTTATTCGCCCAGACATCTTGTATTCCCTCTTAAGCACCTTAACGATGTTCTACAACATATTTCAAACACATTCATTTAAGTCAGTTATTTTATATTATTCTTATTTGTTTATTTTGGTAGTAAATTAAATACAGTTTTTGATTTTTACTTTTTCATTCGGGAACGTCCTGTGATAGCAAAAACGCTATAATAAAATTTTGGAGGAAAAATAGTTTTAAATCTTGAGGAGTCTGAAAAATGTGGCCTTGCGCGAGTGTGTGCAAGTGTATATAACAATTAAATCCAAATCGAAGGTTTTTTGTGATAATTCTAGCTAAAAATCTATGGCAGCTAAGTTTTTCTTGAAAATGTGGTATTTAGATCTATTTACTAGAAAAGATTTAATGAACGTGACTTAAACTTTGAAATATTTGCGTATATTTAAGTGTTAGAAACAGAGCGTGCAAACACATTATTGCGAAGAATAAAATTGCTAAAGTGGTGGGATTCCAAAATTTTTTTCATTTTTGTTTCAGTATTTTTTGATACTGATCTAAAGAGTAAATACTGTTACTCGGCGGAAACCTACTAAACTATCTTTATCTACTAACGAAGCACATTTCTAAGTTATTTTTAAATTTTTTAAAATATCTAGTTTAGTGTCCCATTGCTCAAAAACCAGGAATACAATTGATTTAAACCTTCAATTCATTAATAGCTTGGCTGCCTCAAAAACCAGCAAAAATGTATGAGAATAAAATAGTTCTATAAATAGAAGATGTGAATTCACATCGACTACCTTTTCGGCAAACTTCCTAGCTACAACCGTTTTTTGAAAATTATGAATTTAAGGTTCATTTACTCAAAAGTTGTTAATATGATTATCATAAACTTTAAGGTATTTAATAGATAAACGTTAGGAATATAGCACGAAAAAACCGTACTGCGAAGAAACCTAATGGTAAAGTGGTGCGCTTTCGACATTTTTTAACTACCTCAAAATTTTAATTTTAAGTTGTATTTACTCAAAAACTGTTAATTGAATTGCCATAAACTTTAAAAAATTTAATACACTTAAACGTTAGAAACCACATGAACAAACATTATTGCGAAGAAGCAGATTGCTAAAGTGGTGCGCACTCAAATTTTTTAAAATTTTTAATTTAATATTTTTAGATACTGTACTAAGGAGTAAATACTGTGACTCTATGGGAACTTACCAAACTATTTTTATCTGATAACGAAACACGTATCTGAGATAATTATTCATTCTTTGAAAATTTCTAGTTTAATATTCTTTTTTTAAAGCTATAATACAATATACTGACTTGTTAATAGCTTTCCTTATAAACGGGATGTGAGCAAAACATTATGAGAATAAAACAGTATTTAAATTCTAATCAAACAAATGTTTGACGAACTTTCAAGTCTGAAATATAAGGCGATGAAACAAATTGCTAAAGTGGTGTGCTTCCAAAAGTATAAATGAAATTAAAATATTTTCAATATTCTTCTAATGAACTGAATAGGGGTTATAGAGAGGCGGTCGTGGGCTATAGGTTAGCGCGTTATACTTCTATGTTGAAGGTCCTGGGTTCAATTCCCAGTACCGGAACATCGGATTTGTAACGTTCTCCCTTGCAATACAATGGCAAACCAGCGAGGTATTCTGCCTTCTCTGGAATAGAAGTGCTTACACTTCTCGTGGTTCAGAGCCCACCTTAAGCTGTAGGTCCTCTATGTCACGTGATAGAGGCCTACCAGAATATTTTTGCCTATTATTTCCTGAAACAATATAAGAATTTTAGAAAGTTCCTAGTTTAATAATCCTTTATTCAAACATCAGTAATTGAATCCTTAGCTCCTATATATTAAAAATAGTTGGAAACAAATATTTATGAGAATTAAACAACTTACGTTTCCATAATTCCTAAAATTCTTATACATAATTTTCGAAATGGGCTATAAAATCTTAAACTACTGGATAGATTTTTATGAAATCTGGCATGCCGCTGTTCGTCAATAATTCATTAAGTCAAATTTGATCTGGATACTATCTGAAACCGTAATCAGAAATTTCATTCAAACGTAAAATTTCAAAATAGTATAATAGGTAGTAATAGGTAGCGCAGTATTTTATAGTACGTCTGAATACAAACCCAACGGTTTTTTCCTTCAAAATAAAGGTTTCCACAATTTTTTAAAATTTAGACTTTAAGAAGGTAAATTCAGAAAGCACTTTAAAATGCTTGAAAGCTCTTGCGGAATTTATTAATGTTAAACCAATACAGAAATAGCTCAAACAACTAGGAAATAACATAGTTTATACTTTGAATGTTTAAATAATTCATAAGTTTTGTGTGTTTTTTCTCTTATGAGACGTAGCGATCTTCTCTCCGAGGCTTGTGTTGCGTGTTTTAAGGTAGCACAGATATAGAGGACCTACAGCTACAGCCTATAAACACTTCTACTCCAGAGAAGATTTACTAGGCAGAATACCTTGCTGGTTTGCCATTGCGTTGTGAGGGAGAACAGTTTATAAAAAGCTGACGTTTCAGTAGTAGGAATTGAACCCGAGTGATGTTCCAGTAGTAGGAATTGAACCCCAGACCTTCTATCCCACGACCGCTTCTTTTAAATAATATTTGTCAAAATTTGTACAAAGAATATTGCTTAAATTTTTAAAAATATGTATTGCTATTTAAAAAATCTAATGAAGTTTGAAAAAATAGCTGCATTGTAGCCAATTTCAAGCCAAAATATTATGCAGATTTTAAAAATGTAAGCATATACTAGGTTTTCCATTTATAATAAGCAAGTAATCCTCATTTCCGCCGGACCCCAAAATGCAGTGAAATTACGTTAAATTGTCGGTTATTATGTGAATAATATAGATACAAAATTTTATCATTATTTTGTTTTGAATAATTAAACAAAATATACAGAGGATACAAGGAAAATTCCCCATATTTGCTATATAAGTGGGACTTTTAATAACTGTTTATAATTCGCAGATATCGACTCACCCTGTATTAATCCAAATTTGTGAACGTATAGTCCTAGTTAGATATTTTGATAAACACGTTCACTACAAAAACCAGATGATTCATATCTTTGCTGGTATTCAGCACAACTATTCAGGACTTACACACATGTTTAATTAGTACTATTGGGCAAATAATGTGAGCAGAAAACCTGCTAGGGTGACTACTGTTATTGATTTTGTGCAGTTTATATGAAAATTAACATATCTAGGTTTTAATTATAAACTAGGTACTAGTAATTTAATTGTTTTCAAGATCTTTAGGATACTCGCTTAATATTTTTTTAGGAAAAATTTAACATATGATACACAATAACTCACCAAATCTTATTTTTTCTCTTATAATCTATGCATTGTATAAGCAATAATCACGTTGTGCTATTTGTTGTTAGAGAATAAAAATCGATCCACAGGTTTTTGATTATTAAAACTAGATTGTGTTATATAACAAATTCAAAAGCATCAATAGATTAGGTTAATAAAGGTGCAACATTTACTCACTTTTAAATCAACATTTGATAACGTACAATAACAAGTTAATGAAAAAGTTTAAATTAGGCAAGGGGTATGAAGTTATGGTTTGTATCTCAATTAGAAATCACATGAACTAATTACAAAGTTTTGTGTAAATTTGCAGAAGCAATTAGTTTGTACGAATTACTTACATATCACTACCAGAAGATTACACCGTGCCCGTAGGATAATCCTGTTGCTTTATCTTCATACTATTTTATTTTAATGGAACCAGAAACTTATTCGATAGGTCAGTTCATTTTAATTTCTTTTCTACAAGAGATCTGTTTACCATTAATGGCAGTAGAAATAATAATAATTACGTAGAACCTACAGTAATTCGTGAGGTAAATGAGTGTAATATAATTCAGTTGGCTCTGAGCGAAAAGCCTCCTGTTCGATTCTGGAGAGAAATTATTTCTAAAATACTGGAAGAGGACAAAATTAGCTAAAGTGTAGTGGTTGTTTACCTAAAATTCTCTTGTAGTAGCAAAACAGGATGTAAATCTTAGCAGGAAGTTTGTTTTGATGCATTAAGCGAACTGATATAGTCCAAAAAAGGCAGCTTTCATAAAGATAAATGAATGCTTTAGCAGATTTAGATTTGGCAAGCCCTTTGTTATGCAACCGTGAATAAAGACCTGTCTTGGGAATAAAAACATTTTCCCAGGACATGCTTTAATGTGGAAAAATATTTAAAAGGTTAACATTTTTGTAAGCGGATGCGTTTGCGTACTCCCTTGACAAAATCCCATTGAAATTAAATTTTTATTTTACGCAAGGGTAGAAGTTGAACGGAAGTATAGCATATTTTTTAAAAGTAATTTTATAAACAGGTGTTTTTAAATCATTTGAATAGAACGACAGTAACAAGCATCGTGATTATCTTCTATCTCCAACGTTCTCAAACTTTTTGGTAATGGAATCCATTGTAAGCCACAATTATGAGGTGCAAGTCCTATTAGATATACAGTTTTTAAATCACTGCGTAGCACTGATCATAGATTAAATGTCTACCTTTAAAGGTCTCTTCTTAGGTACTACTCTAAAGTATATGTACTTATTTCTGATATCCTATGATTCCTTCTTAATTATTTTAGGATAATTAACTTTTTAAGTAGATTAATTCTTGTTTCAAATCCTTTTTATTTTCCTCTAATATTTCAACACCCTTCTCCTGTAATATTTCAGCACCTACCTCATTAATTTGTGAGCCATCTAAACTATTTCCATCAAATTCTTTATCCATTTTCACATTATATCCTTCCAATTCCATATCATTTTCACATAATTCCTTATTCTTTTCCTTATTATTTCTATCAAATCTTCCTATCATATTCCTATCATATCCATCAATATTTCCTATCATATTCCCTTCATATTTATCAATCCTTTCCTTATTA
>JABXWE010009479.1:0-12582 GCA_014611495.1 Limonius californicus | reverse complement strand
GCATTTAAGAATTTCATTTACCGCTAAATTAAATTTTTGCGTAAAATTATAAACAAGTGCTGCTTCATGAAAAAAAAACTCCAAACGCATAAAGCATTTAAAAAAGTATTTATTTCAGAATGCTCATCATTTATTTAAATCAATTTAAATATAACTGAAAAAAACATAAAAAACAGTTTAGCTCAAAAGTGAAAAGTAGATCACAATAAATATTCAAAATGACGACCATCACTGAGAACACAAGCTTCTTGCACGTCGAAGCATTGAATTAACGTATCCTTGCGAAAACGGTAGGATCTTGCCGAATCCTATCGGCAGCGTCCACAATGCGTACCCTTAACTCCCCAACTGTGTTCACTGGCATCGAATAAACTAAATGTTTCATGTATCCCCACAAAAAGAAATTACAACTATTTAAATATGGCGAACGAGCTGGCCATGGAACTGGCCCGTTTCGTCCAATCCACCTTTCAGGATAGTTATTATTTAACCATTCCCTTACATCCCTAGCATAATAAGGCGGAGCACCATCAAGGTAAATCCACATGTTACGTCGTGACTCCAAAGATACGTTGTCAAGCAATTCTGGTAGGACTTCGTTGAGAAAGTGTAGTGTAAATACAGAGCTCCATTTAAAGCACGTAAAATGTATGGCCCAATAAGGTGATCATCTACAATGCCTGCCCATACATTTAGGGAAAACCTATGTTGGAAACTGTGTTCTACTATTTCGTGTGGATTCTCATCTGACCAAATGTGGGTATTATGGACATTCAGCATACCTTCTTGCGCAAATCCTGCCTTATCAGTAGATAACAAATTGAACACGAAATTTGGTCGGTTGTTGCACTTTTGAAAAAGCCATTCTCAAAAAGCCTGCCTACGTACATAATCCGCTGGTTGCAAACCTTGAACGTGGTAAGGGTGTAGTCCCGGATCCCGCAAAATCCGCCAAACAGTAGAATGGAAAACGCCAGTTTGTAACGTAAGTCTTCTAGTGCTAACACTAGAACTTTCCTCCACTAATTCCAAGACATGTTGTTCTACATTAACAACCCTTTCTGCTCTTGGACGACCGCGATGATGGTTTTGTGGTTGATGCGTGCCATAATCCCGTAAATACCTATTGGACTGTTCTATTAAATGTACGGCTGTTTGGAATGCGGCGCTGAGGATATCGGTCTAAGTACATTTGCCTTGCCCTTAGAGCGTTTCCTCGAGCTTCCCCGGAAATAAGAACAACATCAGGAAGTTCAATGTTCATAAGATTTTCCATTTTGGTAGAAACACTGCTTGCCAGCTTCAACAACAGACTGAATAGAAATTACTGCCCCACCTAATAGTATTGGTTTGTGGCAGCTGATAAGAACTTTTTTTGCACTTCTATCTTACTCTCCTTTGCATAACATGTCTTTGAACTCGAATTTTTGTTATTATCCTGCGGTACTCAAACAATTTTGGGTCAAATTTTCAATTACTATTTTCTCATATATTAAGGGTCCCGTTGCCAAAGAAATGTTTTTTTTAGTTTGTATATATTGTAATCTACTATCGGATTTAATATTTGTACCTATTTCTGCTATCCCCTGTAGAGTATTATAATTTTGAATTGACACGATAATTTTCCACAATTTTATGAATATCGTTCTAAAATCTATATTTTTAGAGATATTTTTACTTTTTCATTCTTCTTCTTCGAGTGCTTTATCTCTTACAAGACGTAGCAATCTTCTCTCCTATGCCTGTGTTGCGCGTTTAAAGTGCCACAGACATAGAGAACCTACAGCTTAACGTGGGCTCCGAACCACGGGAAGTGTAAACACTTCTACTCCAGAGAAGACTTTACTAGGCAGAATACCTCGCTGGTTTGCCATTGCCTTGCGAGGGAGAACGGCCGTGAAAAATCCGATGTTCTGGTACTGGAAATTGAACCCAGGACGTTCAGCATAGAAGTCTAACGCGCTAGCCTCTAGCCCACGGCCGCCTCACTTTTTCATTACAAGCCATTGAATTATTAAGCTTTTTATTTCTATCTAATCTAGTAGCCATGATTTTGGCATAAAGTGAGGGGATTGTAAATGCAAAGAGCAACTCCTAACTTTTTCCAAAAACTATTATTCACTGATGAGTTGACCTTGCTTCAGAGTAGTAACCCAAACCGACATAATACTTATATCATTATGTAATAGAAAACCCAAGAATTACAAGTGATGGACAACGACAATGGCGACAAATGTTTGTGAAGGTATTGTAGGTGATTTTGTGATTGGGCCTTATTGTTTTAATAGACATCTGAATCGTGCACAATATTTGTATTTCTTGCAAAATTAATTGCCTCAAATCCTACAAAATGTCCTTCCAAGTCTAATGCAAAATATGTGATTCCAGCACGACGGTGCTCCAGCACATTTGGCAAAGTGATTCGACAGTTCTTGATTCAAGAATTCGGGTGTACAGGTCGCGGAGGTCCCATCTATTGGCCTTCTAGATCGCCAGACTTGACGAACATGTGTTGCATGGGGACAAATAATTCATATTGTGTACCAGATCCGTCCAACTACTGCAGAAGATATGAGGCAACGCATAATAGATGCTTCTGGTACAATTTCCGGTGAGTCGTTGCGAGCAGTAAATAATTTTTGAAAACATTGAGCATGGTTATATAAATACTTCAATTGAAATAAAATCGTTTTCTATCTGTTATTAATAATAAATGTTGTCACTTTATGTCAAAATCATGGCTACTAGATTAGAGATAAATAAAAAATTTAATAATTTAACGGCGACAGCTCATCCAAAATAAAAAAAAACAGGAGATCGTCGGAAAGACAATTTCATCCTAAATTTAAAAATGTAAAGATATACAGAGTGTTCTATTTAAAGATAATATCCTTAAGATGCTCCGCTGCAGCGAGAAATACATTTTATAATGTGTCCATTTTGGAACTTAAAAAAAAGAAAAATTTCCAAATCATTTTAATAATTGCAATATTGGACGCATTAATAAGGAAGCATGTATATTTGAATTTCTAATTTTTCTTAAAATAACCTATAGATTGTTATATTGTTTCATTCGTTTGTTAGCTCCTTTCTATTCCCATAAACACCCTACATTGTTTATTCATTATTGCATTCCTCAGTTATTTACTTATGAAACATTCTGTGTATTGTTACTTTTGGTAGCTTTTTATAGCTGGACAGCTAAATTTTCATCTTCTAAGGGAGGGAATGTGCACGATACAATACCAATTAGGATAATGTAGCCATAATTTTCCTGAAAATAGTATGAAAAATATCATTACCTTTTATCTATTATGATGGTATCAACATACGTAGTTATTTTAAATAGGGTGTGCTACTGACCGCCTCTGAGCTTATAGGTTTTGAAATTGATATCTTTGTTATGACGCAATTTCGGGCTAGTTACTTAAATGGTGTTTAATTCTTACCACCATAATAAAATCGTGGCAACTGGTATTTTTCAATTTAATTTGGATTAAAGTTGTTAGCATATATTATTATTGTTAATGATTTTAATATCTAATATACTTTCATTCATAAATAAATGTTAACGATGCAGCTGTTAAATTTACCGAACTACCAAATAGTCAAGTAAAGATTCCTTTTTTTTTGTTTAACGTTTCATTGCACAAATAATTCTTAGGCTTGGATTTGGTCTAACGAAAATGTTGAGGCATGTGGAGGGGATGTACAAGTACTAAATTATTCACAAATAAGACTAGCTAACATGTGCAATTTGGTGTGCTGTAAATTATGAAAATTACAAACTATGACTGAGAAAACCGTGCTTCATCCGTTTCTTAAGAAATCGCAGCAATCGTGTACACTCACCATTCAACTAACTACTCCTATTATCTAATAGTGTCTTCTCTTTTTCATGAAATAGAATGCTTCCGTTTTTCTATTGTTAATGTGCAAATGTTGTCAACTAGACTTACTGTATACCTAGCTATGTTTATTCTTGGATGCACAAATTATGATTCATTAGTGATTTTAAATTATTTCCACACATCTTAAACTATTTTTACTGCCCATTATAGGTGAGTTTATTCCAAGGAAATTTCTTTACTGATGTTAACCGCATATTAGTCATGAATATTACATGATCGTTTGAATGTTAATGTCCTCGTGGCTAACATCTCATGAATGATAAAGAATTAGTTGAATATATTTGAATGAGCATTGCAAAGCCAAGTACCTGAATGTGATTTAGGTAGACAGACTTTAGTTTTCTTGCATTGCTTCATGATAATTTTCTATCCGGAAACAGCATCAACGAACTCAATAATACAGTATGTGTGTGTGTCCGTATTTATATGTTAAAAATATAATGCGATAATCTGCATTGAAACCCGAAGCAAAACACCAAAATTGCCAGCCCTCTGCTTTACTTTTTAAGATACAAGCAGTATAATGTTTTAAAAGGATTACAACTGTAAAATAAAGGTAAAGTTGACAACATATTACATTTGTTAGTATTATTATTCTCCCAAAGATGTCTATAAAGGAAGGCTATTACTATTTATAATATTTATTTTAGTTCTTTAATGAAAGTGGTGAGAAAAATATGAGAAAATACTTATACATGAACCTTTGTTCCATTTAGCTAATATGTAGTAAAGGTTGTAGATTACCTCTAAAGAAATTTCTCTTACATGTGATCATATTTCGTAATTCTATACAAACATTTGAAAATAGTCTTTACTTGAATGTATTTATTGCAAAGTTGTAAATGTACTTGAAAACAGTAGGCAAAGGCATCCGAAGAAACTGCTTTCAATTCGGGGGTTGCATTTTTCCTAATATCATTTGCACACATCGGAAAAGTCTAAGGATATTTTTTTACAAAATAAATTGTTTATCGTTTACATAGGATATTTAACGTGTGTATCAGTTGAAATGATCAAGGAATAATAGTGTATTGTGGAAGACGTGTGAAAGCGGTAACAAAAACTTTCTGTCATTAACTAACGTGGAGGTCAAGCTCTGTATTAAAATTCGTTTTTTGACTTTTTCGCGAATTGCACGTGTAAGAAAGGTATATATTGCTATGTAATAAAAGTCATGTTTTAAAACTAATACCAACTAGCCCGAACACAAAACTGTCAGCTCATGAAATTAGAGAAATGTCTTCACTCGTGGCGTCGATTCGTTTAAATAGTTGAAACGTTCAAAAAATAAAATTAACACGTGCAAATTTTTACTACCCTCACTATGCTTTAATGTCACCGAAATTAGTTCATATTTTATCTGCACCAACCTTTACACAGAAGTTAGGGACGCTAAAATGCCCCTGGACTGCTACTCCTCCAGTACACAGACCGCACTCGTCTCCGCCAGGCCTGTTCTGCTTGCCGCTGGACATGCAGTACTTATCCATTTCCATTAGCGATGATTAAAACCCACATTTCATTTGATGATGCTCTATTCTCTTTTTAATATTACAATTTTCATGAAACTCAGAAAAATAAACCAAAAAAAAAACAAAAAGTAATCTCTAATTTTAAAATTTAGTAATCGTTGACCGGCGGGGAAGAGGTTAATTGATACGGAAAACACGTCTTGCCCCGACGACGATTCAAAGGTGAAGGATTCAATTATTTAATCGAATTTAGAAGGTTACTTTTACTTGACAACCAATATTACCAATCTACACAACACTATACTGCGACTTCAGCCTTACGTCCAACATCCTGAGAGTTTTCCTCATCTTTTACATACAATTATCTACTAAACGCACAACCGATCATAATGAAATTTTAAAATGTGACTTATGCCCAATTAGCATTTAATTTCCCCATTATAATATCAAAGCAATATTTTTTATATACTATTTATTTTTTAGAAGAAGTGTTTATCTTATATGTTTACATATTAAATAATAAATAATACTATATCTAAATGCTTTTGAAAATCTGTGTTGTTAGTTAAACAACCTACATTTCGAAAAATTTCCCTAGAATTTTCTGATGTGTGTACCTGAGATCCTGAAATCGTTTTCTTTTGAAGACACTTTGGCTTTAGGAATGATAAAAGAGTCTGCTAACGCAATATCATGTGAAAATAATGAGTCATCGATTTCATCAACCACGTGTTTCCAAAGAAATGGCTTCACAGTCAGTGCAGAATGGGCAAGTGCATTATCATCCCACAAGAACTTTCTTCTCTTCTTCTTTAACAGCCCTTTGACATCCACTCGTGGATATTGGTCTCCCCTTTTCTTTTCTATTCCTCTCTGTCTATCGCTTTTTGATACTAGTTTCGACCTGCCACCTCTCTGATGTCGTCCATCCATGTTTTGGGGGGTTATCCCACGTTTCTCTTACCCAGTTTTGATCTCCACTGCATAATATATCTTGGCCAGTGTATGGTGTCCTGCCTAGCATTGTGCCCTACTCAAGACCATTTTGAGGTGGTGACATGTTTTATCACATCCTTCACTTTTGTTCATCGTCTATTTTCCTCATTTCGTATGTGATCCCGAAGGCTAACGCCCAGCATGAGTCGTTCTATTGCACGTTGTGTGGTGCGTAGTTGGTTAGAAGCTTTATTTGTTAAAGTTATTGTCTCTAATCCATATGTAAGGACCGGGAGGATGCAAGCGTTAAAGACTTTAGTTTTCAAATTGATGGGAATTTTATGGTTCCTAAGTACGGCGTTGAGCTTTCCAGTAGCGGTCCGTCATTCGGATCCTTCTGTTAATTTCGGCTTGTTGGTTTTCTATGCCCAGTTTTGTTTGCTGTCCTAGATAGGCATACCCTTCTACTCTATCGATTATTTGATCTCCCACCTGAGTTGGTGTTTCGTCTGTTGTAAGAATTTTGGTCTGTACTAGATTCATTGTTACGCTTATTTTCTCCGAAGCTGTTTTTAGTTCTGAAAATATTCCATGTAGCTCTTCTAAGTTGTTGCTAATTAACACGATGTCGTCCGCGAAGCGGAGGTAATTAAGGTATCGACCACCATTATGACCTTTATGATCCCAGTTGAGTTGTTTAAACACAACTTCCAATAACAATGTGAAAAGTTTCGGGGAGATAGTATCTCTCTGTCTGACTCCTCGCTGGACAGCTATCGGTCGGGTTGCTAGATTGTCATCGATTTTTACTTGTAGCGTTGTTTTTCCGCACATATTTTTAATAAGATTTCTTTACCTAGAATTTATTCTTGCATTATCCATTGCTTGGATTATAGGCACAAGAACCAACTACCTTTTTTCGAAATTGTGTTCGTACTCAAGAAATGTACTGCAATAGTCTCTTGATCACTTTAACGTAGAAAATGACGTATTTATTGTTTGTCTCGCAAGCACAAATTCATGGTTTTGATTTTGGATATCTGCAAACAAAACTTCTTAGGTCTTGCTGATTTTTCCATCCACTACATGCTTTAGCGTTCCGTCTCAGGATCATACCGAAAAACTGTAACTGAGTAAAGCCTGTGCACAGTGAAATTGTTTTGCCCATCCGCTAAATTGTGAACTGACCTTACACAGATCTTACTTTTTCCATATCTTCATTAACTATTTGCTGAATCGTCTGTTTATTTATGTTTAACTCATTTGCCCTCATGCAAAATTTCATTCGGTGATTCTCCGGTCAAGCAACATCCGCCCCTAGCATTATCATGAACATCCTCACGTCCATTTTAGAAACGTTTAAACCATTCAAACACACTAGTTCGATTTAAGGTCTTATCACCGCAAACAGTTTTCAGCATTTCATAGTTTCCGTTGGAGTTTTCCCTAATTAACACCAAAATTTAATATTTAACTTCTTGTTCCGTGACGACTGACAGCAGTAGGATGTACGTGCTACCCTCTTACGCAGAATTTAAGAACTGTTCGATCATCGCTTGACCACCCTCTGTTGATCAAACCGTGTATTACTATATACTATTTGCGTTTACTTCCGGTTTTTCATCAAAATTAAGCTAATCTTTTATTGTCTGTGTTCACTTTCTGACACTCACACCTGATTGATGACGTCATTAACATTGTGTTAACTGGTAATCACTATTTGTTTGTGACCTATTTTGTAGAGCTTACAATTATCTTACGGCAACCACATTAAAGCTAGAAAAGCTATGAAATAACTTCTTCTTTAATGTTTTTACTAACATTAGTTGTAATTTATTACATTTTATGTAGTATTTAATACCTCAAATCTATTATATTATGGCTATTATTTATACAGACTTTACTTCTTGTGTAATCCCATATGAAACAATACAAGAAGGTAAGATCTTTGCGATCTAAGTGGTCGCTTAGTTTCTTCTTTTACTGCAATCTGTTAAGAAAGATCTCCTCTAAATCTTATCGTACGTTAATAAATATGCAATATATTTTCACGAATATTGAGCTAACACTGCAAGTTCTGCTTATACTTAGAAGACTTCGCCTATCGACTAATGTCAGCTTCTGCTAAACTGAACTATTTTTGCAGCAGAACTTAATATTTGAATATCTATATTAAATGGGAACTGTCTTAATCTTTGACTATTTTGTAATTTGTTTAATTAGATAGCTTGGTGATGTCAGGTCCTTTGGAGAATACGTTCAATGAAAATATAACAAATATATAACAATAACGAACTACACTAAATATTGGAGGTCGATCAAATTCGGGAAGATCAATCACTGTCAAACAGTTTACCTTAAGAGAATTAATTAGCTTACAGTTATGGTTAAACAATATTTCTAAAAAATGGAAATTCTTATATTTATTTTACTATCATCTTCATACGAAACACAAATTTGCACCAAAGTTACTTGATGTATTGTATTCGGAAACAATATTTAAAAATTAGCCTCGCTGATAATTCAACACTAAAAATGTATTTTACATCCACTGACGGTGAATATTTGTATACGTATGATCCTAACCTATTTAGAATAATCACGTTCTATCTCTTAAAATGCAGTTTTCCAAAACTAAAAACTAAAACATTGTATAACAGAATGTTATTGCTCGCATGCTATTTAGCACAATTTCATTAAAACTGCCCTATCAAGAACAATCACGTTTCCTCTCTTAAACTGGTTTTGCACAAGCTAAAAACTAAAAAAGTATATAAAATAATGTTAATCTACGCATCTTATTCAGCAAGCTTTTGTGAAAACCACCCTAATTGGAATTTCATAACATACACTGTCTATAAAATATAAACTATTGAAGAAACTTAATAGAAGAAGAAACTGATAACCCCACCTCTTCTGTGTTTCGCTTTGCTTGTTTATAGTCGTAATACTTGTATGAAGGTATTAGAGGTATTTATCAAACTTGACTTTGAGCTTTTCCCCTACAAAACCATAGGATATGACATTTGTGTATTATGTTCGACAACTGTCAACAAACATGTAATTTTGGAGGAAAAGGACCTTCCAATTGTATGTTTTTTTGTGAGTAATATTTGGATATAGGTGTGAAGAACATTTGAATATGATTTTATTAGTCATTAATTGTAATAATATTAATTTATGGTGATTTGTGTTTAAAATGAATATGAATTTTGTTAAACTAAATAATTTGATCGACCATGTGAGGTGTCAAAACATTCCTTTTTAAATGAGGAATACGGCTGTAATTTCAGTTTTGATATAAATGATATTTTCAAGAAGTTATTTAAGTATTTAAGATTTGGTTAATTTGTGTTAATTTCAATCTGCTTTCCTATTAGTTAAGGAAGTCACATGTTTTTTTGTAAAAGTACATATTTTTGTTTGTATTATGATATTTCCATGGTTACTTGTTGAAAAAAAGAAAAAAAAAACAGCGGAGACTTGCCATTAGGCAAGAAATCAAGTACAAGTTGGACAAAAGTTTAATACCTGTTAATTATTTGAGTTATATTCGCATCGTATTCTTAAACTGCAACTGGACAAGCAATCGACTTTAATTTAAATCAAATAAGTAACATCGAATCAACAACAATTTGAAAAGTAAAGCAAGTTTAGGGTTAGAAATTTAAGAAGAACATTTGAAGGTGCAACGTATTTGACAGTTTATTGTTATATTTGAATATCTGAAGTAATAATCAGTAAATAATATTTGGGTAAATTACCGTGTGAAACGATTTTACGAATATGAACATACTCAGTCCAAAATTTTTCTCCGAAGAAATTGTGGTCATTTACAAAGGGCATATCAAGACGCAGATAACTTCTTGCTTGGCCTGAAGCACTGCCAAGTTCGTATTATGCATATACCTGTCACGAAGAGAGAGTATTATTAAAGATACTGCTTTAAAAGAATTCTGTATTGCATAAATATGATAGAAAGATTCTATAACATGCCCAAAGCTTGGATATGAGCTTAGCTCTGGATTTTTTTCATTCATATGGAAGTATGCAGCATTAAACGGAGCATTTTGTGTAAATGTGTATTTGATAACTGTGAAATGCGGAAAGTGTGAAATAGGCAGCTTTCGAACATGTACACTCCATTTCTGAAATCAGAACTTGGATAAATAGTGACGCCGTTAAGTCATGAACTTTTTTATAAAATTATTTTACCTTTCAAAATATTATTTTTAAAATTGTAATTTGATCCAAGTGCCCATACTGTAATTTTCAGTATTTTTTAGCATCGTTGCTATGTAATTTTGTTAGTTGCTAAGGTAGTTGTTTACAAAACAGTGTAAAAAGAGCGTCCGTTAGAACTTCGGCGAAGATGCACGTATTTTTGTTGTGTTCCCGAAAATTAAAAATTAATAAAAACGTTGTTGATATTTAATAAAGTAAAAGTTTACTGTCAGTTGTAAATACAAGTTTCATTACAAAAAGAGTAAGGTAATATTACTTACCAATTAATATTGAATTAAGTGGCTCCTGTATGCAATTCGTCGATTTGGTTGAGTTTCACGTAACAAGATTTGGTCGCAGCCCAGTTCAGGTAACATTTGGGGTCAAGGACTTTCTAAGAACATTATTATAATTTGGACGCAGAGATGACATCAGAAAGGTAAACTTATTATATACCTTAGCAAGAAGCTCGTGTGCTCCAGAGAACTCCAAATATAGCAGATAATTGTAATTAAACCTTTTAATTTACACAGAGCATTTATTGGCAATTACTAGGTTAAAAGATTGCAAACGGCTATGTCGTGTATGGGTTCGAACTGAAGTTAGCTGCTTACTGGTAAACTGTATAAAATATCCATTTTCTAATATAATAGTACAGCGTAACTGAACCGACTCCTAAGATAGAGGTACTTATGTTCTACAGTTAGACCGTGGTATTTCAATTTACATATTTTGGCGACACGTTTCTAAAAGTTGTCACCTGGCGCCCAACTGACCTTACATAAATAAAAATAAAAATTAAATAAAGATATGATTGCGGAATGCTAGCTGGTCAAATCTACTGAACATAATTGATTTAAATTTTTTATTAATGTAGCTCATTTCAAATATAAGCTGTAGCCAAACGTAAAGGAGGCTAGTAGTTTGTTTTTGATACGCAGTTCACAGTTCAGTTCACATCAATATATACATATATCAAGAAGCACAGTGTTGCATTAAACAAATACAGTAGCGAATATCCAGAGGAATGCTAATACAAAAATCCACGTATTGGATTTTGTTCTTACATTGTACACACTTAAATTTTCACATAATCGTAACCAACGGATTCAGCTAGTTTTGTGTTAATGCCAATAAAATCACTTTAGGCGGTGAAACGTCATATAACTATCTGATTGGGATTTTGCTAAAATCTTTACGTGTAAAGATAAACGTATGGGGACCGCGGTAAAATAGTCGCCGCTGGGACTTCAGAGCTATTCTATCAAAGTCGCTCAGGTTCAAATCCTAAGCACTGGACTTTCCCAGGGTGTTGTTTGTTATGTCTTAGTTGTAGTTGGGGCATGGGATATTTCAAGGGTGAGGCATGCTAGACCCGTTAAATAGCACAAAATGTGCTGAGCCGGAATAAGCTAGGTGGGAAGGGAATTCTGGTGTTGCTGAAGCAACTTCATAATTCTAACCAAAGAGATCAACTAAGTTATACAAACCCGCCAAGAAAAAGTAGAGTGCAGTTGACAATTATCGAGTTATCATGACAATATAACAGTTTTTATTAAGTACGTTATTGAAATTTCCACGTATATTAGTCGTTATTGTTTTAAGAGACTACTTAAGGCTGATCTAACCCAAGTGCAGATTTCAAATCTGCCCCTTTCTTTTGGCTATAACGCAACCAACACTACAGCTTGTTTTACTTCCATATTGCAGGGGTTGAACTGTCTACCTGTTTTCGTACCCTTATTTTACGACTTCAAAGAACGATAAATCAACGTGGGCAATAAACAAATAGTAAACGTGCCTTGTGGTAGATATAATAATGTTTCTTAACTACTAGTAATATGGCGTAGCATTTTGACACATATTAGAATGCCGTGAAATTCAATTTCTCTACCTTGGCGCAGTGACAGGTAAATAATTTTTCATTATTAACCACTGGTGTATAATGAACAAATTTATATTTTTTGAGTATCCTGTGACAATTTCAAAGACAATTTTGTTATAGCACGATCAAGTATTATGGGGAAATTCTATTTAAT
>JABXWE010009477.1:0-53715 GCA_014611495.1 Limonius californicus | reverse complement strand
ATAAATGTTTATTTATCCAGCAAAATACCATACCTAATTTCTTCTTTCAAATATATTATCAAGTGTGCATTAAAGAATCAAATTATAGCATTAGTTAAGTATTTTAATTTAGTTACTTGTCAAAATGGTTCGTGGAAAGTCGTTATCTTGCGATATGCGAAATTCTATTGTTGCTGCCCATGAAAATGGACTTTCTGGGAATAGAATTGCAAAAAATTTAAGTATTCCTCAAGGAACAGTAAGAAATATAATTTCACAATTTAAAAAAACCGGAAATATTCAAACAAAAGTTAAAACTGGCCGTGCTTCAAAGATTACCAAAAGAGATGAGCGTGCGCTCCGGACACTCATTAAACAAGATCGCCGCGCTTCCTCGCGAGAATTGGCTGTAAAATGGGCAGATTCGATTGGTAGACCTATTTCAAAGGACACTTGTTTGAGGAGGATGAAAAAATGGGATATGGGTTCTACAAGGTAAGTTTTTACAAACATGTAAAAAACATCCAAACTTATTATTTCACTTTAGGCGAAGAAAAAACCGCTTCTCACACAAAAACAAAAACGAAACCGATTTTTATGGGCAAAGGAGCGCCAAAACTGGGTTCAACGTCAATGGGATTCAATAATCTGGAGTGACGAATCTAAGTTTGAGGTGTGTGTTGGCGATACACGAAGTCGAGTTATTCGAATGCCAGGGGAAGAATATCATAGAGATTGCCTCAAAAGAAAGGTTAAATTTCCAGGATCTGTGATGGTGTGGGGATGCATGTCCTCACAAGGAGTTGGACGTCTTCTTTTCATTGACGGTACTGTGAATGCTGCGAAGTACAAGATAATTTTGCAAGAAGAATTGTTGCCTTCCATTAATGAAATTCAACTACCAGAAGCGGAATTTATATTTCAACAGGATGGCGCAGCCTGCCATACGGCTAAATCCGTAACATCATGGTTGCAGGAAATGAATATTCCTGTTTTAAAATGGCCTTCAAGTAGCCCCGATCTATCCCCTATCGAGACTCTTTGGCATCAAATGAAAAAAGCACTTCGAACCACACCAGTTCGCACCATTCCTGAATTAAAGAATAAAATTCAGGAAATTTGGAATAATTTTCAACCAGAGTACTGCAAAACATTAGTAAGCACCATGTCAAAGAGAATTGATGCTGTTTTAAAACGAAAAGGTGACTGCACACAGTGGTAACTGTAACTAATTGGTCGAAAATGTTTGGTCCAATTATTATGCGCCAGAGGTAACTTCTCCTTTTTGTTTATTAAATAATTATTATAGTTAATATAAGTATTAGATATAGTTGATTAATTGGTAAAACCACATATTATCAAATAAGCTTAATTGTCTCTGTTGAAGTTGTAATAATTAAATAAATTTTAATTCATAAAAATATAATTATGTTGCATATTTCTTTTGGTCCAATTCATATGCGACTGGGCTCGTATAATAAACTTAAATTGCGTCTGTTACAATTTTGATAAGTCATCTAATCTAATTTACATACAGTATTTTTAGTAAATTACTTTCCAACTTGCAAGTTTAGATTAGATGTTTAATTTTTACTAACTGAACCCGTGGGCTACGATCCGCGTT
The DNA here is from genome assembly GCA_014611495.1 of Limonius californicus. Classification (NCBI taxonomy): domain Eukaryota; kingdom Metazoa; phylum Arthropoda; class Insecta; order Coleoptera; family Elateridae; genus Limonius; species Limonius californicus. The sequence goes on along the minus strand of JABXWE010009477.1, from coordinate 52,112 downwards.
CGGTAGTTTTGTAGTTTCTTTAAAACCGTAATAACAAAGCTGTATGGAGAGTTTAGATATTTGCTTAAAAAATGTTTGGTTGTTTCATTTCTAATGTCCTAACTATTTTTTTTTCTCTTCTTCTTTTCTGTATCCATTCAATAGAACTATCTAATTTTATTTTGCATTTGTGTATTCATCTGATTGAATTCTCAATTTTGTTAATTTTAATTGAACACTTTATACTGATAGCTTTTGCATTGCTTCAATTGTTTGTAGCAACTTCGTTTAATTAGTGATGATATGACAACAAAAGTTTTCATACAATTTTACTGATTTAATTGCGAAAAGTAACATTATTTTCAACGAATGTTGTAAAATACGTGTTGTTAAAGATGAGCTGCAAATACATGTGTTTTTACCTTAGCTTTTCTGAACAGAATACTGTAAATTTTATTAATTTGTACGTATTAGGGGGTGGGCAATATAGTCTTCATTAGGGAGACGTTTTTAGTACAATTATTTAAATCACGTTTAGAATTTTTGGGAGAGCACATTGCAATTGGAAAAAAAATATCTGACTATATTGTGAAACATAAATCGGAAATGGGAATTTTACTTTCTATGGTGTTAGTTTTAACATTTAAACATAATTTTGTCGAATATAATATCAGAAACAACCAGGATGTCTACTTTATAAAAGGTTTGAATGATGCTAACAGATAATTTGTTGGAATGTGCTGCTAGAAATGTTTCTTGCAGTCCCCAATTTTACTACGAATGACTGATGGCTGATATTTATTATTGTTTGTTATTTGTATGGGCCATATTTCCCTAGTTAATTAAAAATTTTCAGCGGCTTAACTAAACCAATCGCTAGTCAGTTAACGATTAAAACCGTTTAAATTTAATGTGGAAGTTATATGAATATTGTTAAACTCAGTGGCCAATACAATAAATACAAAAAAAAAAGCAGTGATAGTTTTTATACTTAAAGCATTTCGAAGCATATGTAAGTGTAAGACAAGGCAAAGAGTGTTTTGTATTCGTTTTCAACAACAATAATTTTATTGTATTGTCTTGGTAATTATCTTAGATTTCAATAATTACAATTGTACAATGGAGGGAAATTCAAAACAGCAACGCGTAACTGCCTAATTATCTAGGAGCTGTATAAATCTATAAGTGTAAGACAAAGAAAGTTTTATATTCGTTTTCAACAACAATAATTTTATTGTAATGTCATGGTAATTATTTTTGGTTGCAATAATTAACAACTGTACAATGGAGGGAAATTCATGATTCTTCATCAGAGGCTGACGGAATGGGGGGGGGGGCGGAATTGGGTTTTTACATTAGAGTTAATATAGTTTTAATAATACTACTTATAATGATTACGTAAAAAAATATAATAATTCTGAAAACATGCACTTGTTTCAAAACTTAATTATTATCTCAAACTGAACGGTAGCTAAACCCTACTTTGTTAAATGGTTCGAAGCATGTAAGTGTTTATATAAAACTCAACCTTTTATTATCAATATCCGTTCTCTAGATTTGATCATGCAAACCAGGCGACAGCGGGTCATGAATAGGGTTGATTATTAACAGAATTCACCAATTAAAACGTGGTTGGTAGTCAACGGATTCAGCTACCAACTCTACTGGTAATTAAAATTAAACTTTCTGAGCATATATAATTGATTTGGTCATTTAAAATGTTACGATCTTGTTAATTAAATACGCCTCATTATTCGTATAATAAATAATAAAATTCTAAGCACTATATTGTAACTTAAAGTAATGAAAATGTTTATGATTATGATTAACAAACCTAGTACACTATTTAATCTTACCTGTACTGTGTTTACCAATTTTTTAAATTGCAAGTTTTGTAAATGGATTACTTTTTTTATATACTTTTGCGTATATAAAACTAATACTTTGCAGGAGTTAGAGGACAAAATAAACATAACCTACAATGTATTTTATTTTACAGTACGATACCTTATAGAAATGAAAAACAATAATAAAACTTTATAATGTCTTAAATAATTAAATTTAAATATTATTAATTTTTGAAGAGATAACTAAAAGTTAATGTGAAAATGACCTTAGTAATAATTGAATTATTCTATATATCATTGTCATCTTTTATAGTTTTCGTCCAGGGTTTTCTGTGTGCGATAACCCTTTTCGTTTTCAATCTTCGTTCCCATCTACATTTAAGGATAACTTCAATCCCACTAACCACTATCGGGGTGTTAATATAACATATGGGGCCGACTGTTTAGCACATCCATCCGACAGTACGAGGCACCGTGTTGAACGCAACTTTCTGATCTCTATCCAAGCGTTGCTTAACTCTAACCAGCGAACAAGAATGGTGTTGCACGCTGTGTTAACCTGGGACCTATATGTATACAGTACAAATCGCTTTTAACAAACCTGCTTATAGCGATCTATCGGTTATAGCAAACCGAAATTAAAGAGCCGAAACAGGGTCCATTAGTTTAAATATTTTTTCGTTATTATTGCTTATAACAAACATCAGTAATACCGAAACGATTTTTGGGGTCCCTTGAGGTTGTTTATAAGCGAAGTCTATTGTATTAATAATTTTCGCAAAATTCTAATTGTAAATCATACTTAAAGCTATAAGTTCAGCTGGTTAGGAAAACTTATCACTACCCAAAATTCTACCAACTGAAAAATCCTAAATCACTCTTGTTGGAAATTTAATATGATATAGTTATTCTGGTGCAGTCAATCGAAAATGTATACCACAATTTCGTTTCAAATAATTTCTTCTGCAATTGCCACGACAATCAGTAAATGGGAAAACTTTAATGTTAACAACCATTTAAAAGTGCAAACATTTGTTGCCTAGGATTTTAGAAAGCAATAACCGAACTTGAGAAATCTGCAGCGTTCTTATGATGCCTCGTACCAATGAATAACCATTAGTTGAAATGTTCGTGCCGTGGAAAGTTTAAATTTAGAGCTTTTACATGCAAGAGCAAAATCGTTATTGAAGCTATTGGCATTCAATTCCTCACTCTTAATCCCATTATCTGTTCTTCGCCAGAAGTTTTAAACAATATCCAATTAATCCGGTGCACTCGAATTACAAGTAAAACAATTTGTAGTCTAATGGGCTATAATGTTTTTACTTCCGGATCAATTCAGCCGGAGTCTATTCATCACCCTTCTTTAATTTTCTCCCTGCTCTATTTGCCGCTTTCATTATTTGAATCTGATTAAATTATTCTCTTCTCGATAAGCCAAGTAATTAAGGAAATGATCATTACGTTCCTCTTCTCGATCAACTGCAGAAGCAGCGGATCTGCTCCCAACATACGTTGAGTCTCAAGAGACGTATACTTGCAATTAATCAGTTTCATTGTTTTCCAGAAATTGTTTGATAAATCGCCGCCTCAAAACCTCTTCATATCTTTGGGCCGCGGAAATAAATCGCCCAACCGATCTCCCTTTTATGAATGACACTTTAACTTCGGCCGTCGCAAATTGAAGTTCTTAAGCGAAATTTAATCAACAAATTTGTTTACACCGTGATTGATAATATCCCCTAAATTTTCGACAGAGTTTGAATTAACGATTTAAGTTCGCTGATTTGAAATCTACCCATTTATCAACTTGTTCATTACTTAATTAGAAAATTCTAATGATGGGGAAATTTGATAAATTTGCATTGTGAATTTAAAGCGATTTCTTCCTAACGCTAAAATATCGTTGACATTATTTAAGACCCCTGCAATGTAAAAATGAGGGAAACCCAGAAATTAAAATATATTTCCCCCTGAAAATGTTAATTGGTATTTATATATCTACAAAATGCTATAAAGAAACGCCCTTTTCATTTAAATATTTCAACTTATATATTTCATTTATGTTGAAAAATTTTGTCCTACAGTTGCGGCATATTAAATTGGCTTTGGTTTATTTACATTTTCTTCTGCAATTTGTAGTATTGTTTGATGTTTCTTGTTAGTTACGCTTCCCGTCTTGAAATTATCTTATTACCTTCAATTTCAATCAAACTGAACTATTGCCAAACTTGTTTGTAATATAACATGATTTTCTTGGTATTCAGATATTCACGTTTTAATACATTATCTAATATTTTAGACGGAAAATGCTTTTAAGAGCATATTCAGGTGGTGGGGACATAATTTCAAATTCAGAATTGAGATTATACAAAGTTTAATATTGTAGGGTGCGGTAAGTGCTTTATGGAGACTGAAATGCACATATGAATGACTTATATTAACTGATATTTGTTATTGTATAATATTTTTTGTGGCCCTGTTTCTGAATTAAATGACATCTCCCTGCGGTTTAACTAACCAAATCGTGGATAAGATAGTTTTAATTTAATATAGAGATTATAAACCACGGTGAGCAAATTATAATAAATATAGAAATGAAAAACATAGTAATAGTTTTTATATTAAATGCATTTCCTAGCTCGTATAAGTATATGGATTGTAATATAAATATAATATTTGAGGTGGAAATGTTTTTAAGGGCATACTTAGGTGGTACAAAATTTTGTATTATAGGGAACGGCAAGTGCTTTGTACTGTGCACTGAAATGCACAACTGATTGTTCAGGTTTTGTGATTTCAAAATTTGATAAAAGCATTTTAATTAAATATAAGAATGGTTTTTTTCTGAATGAATTGCGAAAAATAAATTTAATATGAATGTTTAGGGTTTAGTAGTTCATATCCCGCTTGAACATAATTTTCCTGAATAGCGTTTTAAAAGCGCACAGAATGTCAATTTTTTAGCGATTTCAAAGATAATATGCTTGAATATCATACTAGAAATTAGCCATGCAGTTAACACTTACTACGAATAACTTATATTCACTAATATTTGTTATTGTTTAATATGTTTAATATGTTTATTGGTTTTTTTTTTAATTAAATGACGTATTCCTACGATTTAACTAAACAAATCGCGGGCCAGTGGGTGAGACGGTTTAAATTTGATGTAGAGATTATAAGGAACAGAGAGCAAATTATAATAAATAAGAACATCAAAGAAATCGAAATAATAGTTTTTATACTAAATGCATTTTCGTCCTTGTACGTGTGTAGATCGTGATATAGATCTAATATTTAAGGTGGACAATGCTTCTAATGTAACATTCGCGTGGTAGGGGCATAATTTTCTAGAATAAATTTTTTGCAAAATTCAGAATGTTCAAACTTTTATATTACAGGGAGCGGTAAGTGCTTACTAAGGACTGAAATGCACATATGGTTGTTAAGGATTCGTGGTTTCAAAAACTGAGAAATGTGTGTTAATCAGATATAAGAATGGTTTTTTCTAAATGTAGTGCGAAAAATAAATTTAGTATGAATTTTTACGGTTTAGTAGTTTATTTGAACGTTTAAACATAATTTTCCTGACAAGCGTCTTAAAAACGCACAAACCTAAAAAAATAATTGGATTTAATGTAATACTTTCACTCTTTTTCAACTAATGCCTTATATTATTAACGGATATTTGTTATTGTTTAATATTTTTATTGGCTTTGTTTCTGAATTAAATGATATCTTCCTGCGGTTTCACTAAATAAATCGAGGGTCGGCAAATAAGACGATTAATTGTAAATATAAAAATTTAAGAAAACTTAGTAATGGTTTTTATATTAAATGCATTTCCAGTTCGTATAAGTGTATAGATTTTGATATACCATAGATCTAATATTTAAGATGGAAAATGCTTTTAAGGGGACATTCGGGTGGCGGGGACATAATTTTGTAGGTTAGAGTATTTAAAATTCGGATTTTTAAATTTTTATATTATAGGGAGTGGTAAGTGCTTCTTAGGAACTGAAATGCATAAAAGATTGTTAAGGATTGTGGTTTCAAAATTTGAGAAATGCTTTTTATTTGAATATAAACATGGTTTTACATGATTATCATGAGTGAATGTGAATGACAGCACGTTTTGGAAAACAAAATCCACGTAAGCATGAATTTGCATGATTTTTAAGAACGCATAAGGATGATTTCACCATTATTTTATTGAAAATGCTTTTTACGGAATGAAATTCATCTATGGTTGGTGCATAGCTCCAAACTTGCTATTGTATATCGTAGTATTCAAAATGTTCATCTCACATTTGCACATGAATTAAATTTTAAAACGTATGCTATTTGCAGTCACTGCTGTTATACATAGTTATGACCCTATCGATAATATAAGATTCACTTTTTGCTTAGGAATTGTCGTAGCAGATGTAGTTATTAATAATTCGAAAAAAAAACAAACTCCTGTAAAGCATTGTAGGTCCTTCAAGAATTCACAGAGGGCCTTGGAGACGAGCTTCGCCAATAAAGTTGCTTTAAAATGTTAGCTATAAAGAATTGCAAACATCCTAAAATTTTAGTCAATATGACTACCGATTGTTACTTTTAGTTAATTTAGTAGAAAGACATTAGATTTGAATTAAAAAATAGTACATTTTTTTAATATGTTTTTGTTTTTTTTTTCAATTTTTCTAAATTTAAAAAGAAATTTTAAATAGAACGTTTTCAGAAAGTTAGGAAGGTGGAAATGTAGAAATATATATCCATATTTCAGAAGTCCTTCAGAAGTGGTTATAAATAATGGATACATATTATTTACAGTTAAAAATATGTATGACGATGCGACTGGTAATTCTAAATAATGCTAGTAATAAGCAAAAAATCATTTTAGTGCAACTAAACATATAGGTCGTCGTTAACAGCCTTTGCTGAGCACCGGCTTGTGCTCTGCCACGTGCTTCTCCTCAGCGCTAAGGTACAAACCCGGGGGGCTGACAGTTTAACGTGGAATCTGAAAGACAGAAAAAATGTTGGTCTTGACATCCTATGGTTGCCATCCGGATTGGAGAAATATGTACGGTGGATTGCAGCGCAAGATTTAAAAATACCTCATTTATGATACACATAAAGACTTCGCTTACCTTATTCCACACAAGTTCTAACTACCTATACGATTCTTAAAATGTTTCGCACATGATAAAAATTGTATAGAAAATAGGATTGGTGTTACATTAGTAGTATATAAGTTATAATCTATCCTTTTAGAAACTATCCAAAATTAAAAAGAAAGACTATAATTGGAGAAATGTAACAAGCATAGAGAACCTCAAGAAAAATGAATTTCAGCAACTATGAAACTGAAACTAATACAGTTTGCTTACTGGTAGTTAAATGATGTAAAAACTTTGCAATACGAAATATGCAGAAACGTATGTAAACTCCGGCAGGCTCGTATGTCTAAAATAAACAGAATTTCCTTTGCCTTCTGCTGGTTTTTGCTGCATTGGACTGCAACATCGCGTTTTCTCCTTTTGCAAATACATGCACGGCAGCGCGTAAATTAAACTTTATTTTTTGTTCATTTCAAGGTATTTGCATTTCAATATCCTGCTGTAGTTAGAGGGGTGAACTCACGAAAAGATAAATTTGTTTGCATTTATCAGCAGAACCGCGTTGGATTCTATTCGCGTAAGGGGTAAAAGTTATATTGCCCACCACTTGATGGCGAAATTTCTGAATAGAAATGCCTGATTGAATCTTCAATGATAATAAGTAAGATAGCTAGGAACTCCCTGAAATTTTATTCGCCGACAGAAGCTCTTCCCGAATTTATGCAATTATGTTTTCGTTACATAAAATGCGCGCTCGTAAAAATATATTGGGTTTGAGGAGCAATCTAATTGATTTATTTTTATTTCTATTTATACACGGAAAAGTGATCCAGATATCCTACTTCTAGCTTTCATCTAAAAACAACCCGATGGAGCCTTTTTAATTAAATGCTGAAACTTGCTGCATTTTTATTTAATTAATTACTTAAAAGCATCGCTTGTAGAATGCTTCAGCCAGAAAAGAAAAACCTTTTAATATTTGTCAATCAAGCACTTAATGTCCTTTAAACAAAAACCCATCTAGCAAATTAAAATTTGGAGGGAAAATTAAAAGTAAAAATTGAAGCGCCTATGGAAGGAGTAATTCTTGGCTCTGCAGAAGTGACGGGTGTCGTCTCCCGAACCGACTCCATTAGAGTAATTGCTAGACCTCAGCCCCAACAGGTACTACCTACTGCATTATTAGTAGCTCCGCCCTTTCGACCTCGACGTCTACGTTCTAAAACATCCGCGGTTTGTATACTTTCTTTCGCCTTTTGGTTGTCTTGCTGCGCTAACATCTATAAATAGAACACGAGAAAAATAAGTGCGAAATAACGAACGGGAAATATCGGCGACGTGCTCTATCAGAAAGTCATAATTTTTGGAGGCTGCTACACCGCCCCGAGGCCTTACTTTTAAATTTCCTTCCGCATAATACCGGTTTTTGTGTTTATGGTTTTGAATTTTATGTACCTGGTCATATTCAACCCAGATTTCTTGCAATTTTCTTTTACTTCTTTCACCTACATCTCTTTATTACCGCACGCTTGGCTTTCATGTGTTTATCGGAGAAGTTCACCTGTGAATGGTTATTAGGCAGTATTTCAACGGAAAAATAGGTACTATTCCAGGACCAGGTCGTACTACACTGCTTCAAGAAACTAACGCACCAATTATTAATGTTGCGATAAAAGAAAAGTAGTGCGCTATCTACTTCAACCAAATGCATGGAATGAATGTTTGATACAAACCTGATAGACACATGTTACTCTTGGGCTGTTTCTACATTTACAATTTACTTGCAGTTTCTCTTTACTTTAAAACGTATCAAATCGTGTACCTGTCATCAAACAATTTATTTAAAATGCAACATATATCAAGAAATTTAAGCGTGATGAGTGTGTCACAGCCCTTACTTTGTCCGAGGAAGGGTATTCTTTCCGCGCTATCGCTGACAGGCTTGGGGTGAATCACACAACCATTTCTCGGGTTATCTAGCGTTTCAGAGAAACTAATGAACATGACAGGCGACCAGGGTAAGGGCGACCAGTGCTACTACCGCTGTAGAAGATCGTTTTCTTCGAATGCGTGCACTAAGAGAGCGCTTTACCACCAAAAAGCCCTCCAAAGACAACTTTTAGCAGTACATAATGTGCAGGTTACCATTGAAACCGTTCGCCAACATCTTCTGGAAGGAAATCTGAGAGCCAGATTACCAGCTACTGGCCCACAGACCACAGCAGACACAGATTGGATTTTGTTAGAAACCACTTGAATTGGGAAAATGAAGACTCAGACGCATTGTGTTCACAGTCGAGTCCAGATTTTGTTTGGAGAGTTGTGATAGGCGCATAGGAGTTTTTAGCCGTCCAAATGAACGATATGCTGAATGCAATTTTTCCCCCACGAGTGCATTTGGTGGTGGCTCAATAATGGTATGAGGAGGCATATCTTTCGGAGATAGGACACTTAAACACGCGACACATAATCATAGGTCATTTAATCACAGATAGTTAAACACGCCGACACTTAATCACACAGTCATTTAAGCACCCAGACATTTAAACACTGAGACACATAATTACAGGGACATATAAACATATACTCACATTGTGTTTGAAGTGAATTCTTATCTTACATTAATATGAAAAAAAAAGGCTGGCATTGTGAATTGCAGTCGTTATTTCAATGCAGTCATCCTACCGTTTGGCGATTTTTCAGTGGACTCCAAGAAGAAATTTCATTACAACAATTATATTATTTACAGCATATGAGTGGTCAACGCATTCCGCAGAAGAAAAAGTACAGAGATGTTAACACCAGAGTAGAGCGAATAGTAGCAAGCTACGATCCGGCTAATTTAATTCAATATTTGAAAACCTTTGCACATATTTTAATTTTTTTTGTATATGTATTTTAATTTTAATTCTAATTCTAACTTTAATTTTATATTATATATATATATAATTATAATTATTATTTATATGCATTAATTGCAATAAAGTTGCATTTACCATAATTTTTTATTTTAGTTTTACTGCAGTCATACAAGAATTCAAATACAATGTTTATATACGCCAGTGACACTATGTGTTTATATGTCCCAGTGATTATCTGCCTCAGTGTTTAAATGGCTATGTGTTTAAATGCCCGTGTGATTAAGTGTCGGAGTGTTTAACTGTCCGTGATTAAATGACCTATGATTATGTGTCGCGTGTTTAAGTGTCCGGACACCTATCTTTCACGGCCCGCACAAACCTACATACACATCTTCCCCAACGGCACTTTAAACAGTCAAAGAGACAACTTCGAATTAATGCACGACAACGCTCGGCCCCACACAGCTAGAATTGTGCGAGAATACCTAGACGACGTTGGTATTCCTGTTACGCAATGGCCAGCCAGAAGTCCCGACTTGAATTCGATTGAGCACCTCTGGGACATTCTCGGAAGACAAGTACGATCCCTTCAACCCCTTCAAGGAGCAGTGTAGATTGTCAGCTCGAAAGTTCTCCGTGACTTACTTACTACTACAAATAGTACCGCCCCAAGTAATACTAATTTGTATACAAAAGTAGGTTCTCTTTGTCTAGGATAGTCACCAAAGGAACCTTAAGTGTAGTCGAATAAATTTACTCAATCACGGTTTATCATGATTTTTTCTGTTTAAGGCCTGTTTTGAGTTAATGGTTTGATGATTCTCCACTAGTTGGGTGTGAGCTAAATTAAAAGTGGTAAAAACTGTTATTGAAGTTAGAGGAAGATCTAGTAGCAGATGAAAGACCGCAATGAACAAAGCGGATTAGGTCGAGTAGATTTTTCACTGATGATTTGTCGAATTGACCTTAAGAATGCGTATGATAGTATCCTTTAAGAAACGACAATAAATAGTGAAATCCGTCCGGAATATGTTACTACAATAATAAAGCTTTACGAACGAGACACAGAACTAGAACTACAGAAACCAGTGGCGGCTCATTATAAAGAGCCAAGGAGCCGTGGCACTACCATGATAAACCACCCTGAAGCCATCTAAACCGCTGGACAATGGACAACAGCCGTGATACTACCACTGTACAATGCCATGAACCGCCACTTCTAAGAACTATATTTAAACTCAGGTTTAAAACAACGAACGACAAATATCAATCAAATGAACTTCCAAATAGGGGGGAAAACAAGGCATGTACCTTTTTATTTGATCGCAGTCAGATTGTTTTCGCGCAACATATAGAAGACCTGATTTGCATAACACGAAAACATAAGAAGAATAAGAAAAATGGTACTTGTTTAAAGTCATGATAGTTGTAGATGAAAGAAGAATATTTGAGTACTGACCTAGGAACAATAAAAATCCACATAAGCCAAGAATTTGGACGTTGTGACAACGGAAGAGATAATGAAGACACTCTAAACAAATTAGGTGAAAGGTGAGCTGTAACAAGTAAACCCAGTGGTTAGGGGAGCCGCGTGGCTGAGAAATGCAGGTATTAGTCAAACAGTATTCAAGTTAAGCAACAATCCGCACAGTCACCTCTTGAATGGGCGACCAAAAACATATGCTAACATGCTGCTATCCTAGTACCTCGGAGAGTACTTAAACTCGTCGGTCCCCCTGGAGTAGTGCGTTACGTCACTATCTTAAACAGGGATAATGTGCTTGCTGGGTGCGGAACTGCCTTGAAGCAACCCTGCTAACATTTCCCATACATAGATTACTTCTTTTAGTACTATGGGTCAAGGAAATCAGATAATAAAGTAAACCATAATGTTTAAATCGTTACTAATAGTTCAAAGATCAGGCTGCTAAACAAACCTAAAAAGTAGAATTACCGCAGTGCACCTTTTGGATGAGTTTTTGTATTGGAACACTCTTGGATCTAGTTAGAAATATAGAACATAAAAGTGGCGGCAGTAGACTATACTAATAAGAAAAAGAATAATTGTCTTGGTACGGTCACATGAAAATAACGCAACAAGAGAGGTTGTCGAAGAAAAATTGGAACTTAACCACCAATGGAAGAAGAAAAAGGAGCTAAGAACTCATTTTACAAAATCATTTTTTTAAATTCTTGTTTGTACCCTACGGGTATTTCCGTTAAAAGCTCTAATCCCATTCCTGCATAGAGTGGGTACTTTCGTATATTATTATTAGATAAGAAACTGAAAAATAAGTTTAGGTATACAGGGTGGTTAGTTATTTATTAGCCAGCTTATACCTTAGGTAATATTAGAGATGCAAGGAAAAGTCAAAACAAAACCTTTCTTAATTGCATTTAGTAACAATAGTAATTTTACATGGTCTACTAGTTTTTGGAAAAAATGTCCACTTTGGTTTTTAAAATGGAACACCCTGTATATTTTTTATCAGACGATTCTACCTTAAATTCTCTTTTCATTTTCCGTTGACTTTTTCTGGTATCTATATATATTACCGAAGATGTAAGCTGGCTAATGAAAAACCAACCACCCTGTGTACTTATCTACATTACAGTATAAAAGCAAATACTCGTACTAACCAAATACCAATAAGAAACTGTAAAAAATCCTGCATCGTTCAAGCTGTAATTGCTATGCACGTGAGCAAAAAGTTTCATCTTAAAATTGAACATAAGAGACAAAAATAAAGATTTCATACTTAGTTCTCATAATCAATTTATTTATTAATTAATTAATTCATTCGTTGGAAAGTAATGAAGGACATGGCAAGTAGTTAAGGTCTATTGCATATTAATTTTTATCTAAAGTTTTGATGATATTATCAGCGAGCAAACAGTACAATTATTTTAAGACATTCGTTCGCTCTTCAAATTTCGCTAAAAGCTGCACAATAACATATATATTTGCGGGTTATTACAGCTGTCTAGGCCGTCTTCCGCATCCCAATGTCCATAAACTTCTGTCCTGGTAGTCCTCTTCTTCCAGGTTTGTTTTCCGCTCTGTACTACCAAGGTTCCAGGTCTTGCTTGGTTTTCCTTTGCGGTGGTCTCCATTTCCAGACTATCTGTGGCTGTCTCTCTGTAGTCATTCTTCTCATGTGACCGTACCATATAAGCTGTTTTTATTCTATTTTATCTATGGACGTTGTCTGTACTTGCATTATTTTTTCGCTCATTTCTAACGTGGTCCATCAGTGTTATTCCGCAGCATCTTCCCCAATAGATCCATCTCTGGGCCATTAATCTTTCCTTCAAACTTTGTTTCAACGACCAAGTTTTCGATCCATAAGTGATACTACGTTCTACCAAGGTTTTAAACACATGATTTGTTTTGTAATAGTAGTATTCCATACTACTAGATACACTTGTTCTATTAAGTACCTTTTTCGTTTTTATTTTTAATTTGTATATCTCGTTTGTCACTTCTATCGGATGTTAGTGTAGCTCTAAATATTATATTCATTTGTGGCTTTAATAATTCCCTTTTCTATTTGTAAATCTACTGCGTGTTTGCCTGTTACCATATATTGTTTTTTCTGTATTTATTTCCAAACCCCACTTATACTAATTCTATACTATACTATTCATTTTTAGCGATAGTTTTGATGATATTATGAGTAGGTATACAAACATCACAAGTATTTCAAGACATGCGTTCGGTCTTGGGATTTCGCCGAAAGCTATACAATATCACAGGAGAAATAAACGGAATTATTGGACCAAAAAGATGTTAAAATTATTTTTCACCATGAAGAATATTGTAGTCAAACCCTAAAGAAGACCTTATTAGATGATAATTTGTGAAAGAACAGTAACCCTGATAAATAGAAGTCTTAATTCCATAGAATTAACCAAACTGCTGTTGGAAACTTCTGGTGTAAGCGTCTGCCCTTCCATGTGAGAATCAGACTGTTTAATTTTTGATTTAGAGGATGTGGAGTACGGAAGAAGCCATTGTTTTCCGAGACCTTTTCGCATTGATCTTCCAAGCAATACCTATATACCAAGAGGTTTCCTGAAGATGAATTTGCACTACTGTGAGCGCTTCCAACATTTAAGTAACCAACCCCTGTTATGGTACGGGATTGCATATCTGGTCAAGCAATTAATCGACTGTATACCGTTCCTCGGATGACGAACGCCACAAAATTTCTCGAAGTACCGCAGAATAAGATACTATGTAGTAAAAAACCTGTTAAGCTAAGAAGTGTTTATTTTTAGCACGATAATGTTCCTTGTCACAGACCATAGCTGGCTAAATCGAGTATAACGGCCAGTAAAATCTACATGATAGGCTGACCAGCGCAATCCTCAGACTTAAATCCAGTAGTGAAAATGTGAGAAGCAATAGCAAAGGCTCATATCTATAAAAAGCCCAATTAAACAGAATTATTTGAATTTTTGATACATCCTTGGTTGCGCTGCATTTCGTAAGTAAATTCCATGCGAATTGGTCATAAGAGACAAGAATTCGCCAATCGAATATTAAAATTAGTTTAAATTTAAATAACATATTAATTTACATTGCATAATATTTGCAATTACGAATTCCTTTTTTTTCTAACGGCGTTACGGTAAGAACCAAAATTTCTGCTACGTTTTGTTATAATGATTATATAGTTATTTTATACAGACACTTGGTGCCTAAAACTAATTGAAAGAAGAGCCATTCAAACTTTTATTTTTGAGTGATGTAGAACCTTTAAACACCACTGTAGCTTAGCAATTAAATATCAAACACAAAGAGTTAATTTATTCAAGACTTCTAATAACACTAGTTCTCCACAAAGCAAGTCTCTCTTACATCTCGTTTGATATCTATTCCACCCGACATAAAAGGACATGAAACAGCGACAACGAATTCAGAATCGGATTATCGCTTTTTATTTGAGTGTTATATATTTTCCCGTTTCCTGTTTTGTCTCATCTCTCAAAGCTACCGAAAGAAATGTCCTTGGTTAAAGGGACTGTAAAGGCGCGAAACATTATTTTCACAGTTAGACACTCGATGACATTAACTGCTTCCTAACAATTTGCGTGGATACAAAACAGAGTTATGAAGGACTTTCAACACAGAATTCGCTGTAAGGCAGCATAACAAAGAAGCTGTTTCTAGTGTATAAAATAAGTAAAACTCCTCGGTTGGACGTTCTCATGCTTCAAGAATGTTTTGCATTGCCAGAAATGTAATAAGTCAAACAAGCGATAGAGACAAAATATTTAAAAACTTGTAACGTCCTGCTGTGGTATCTAAAAAATTAAGTACGATCTAGCTGTTTGACTAAAAAAAATGTAACGCTGCATATGCTCCTGTTTATATTTATTATGGAGTCAGCTCCATGTCAGATGATGATGATGCTGATGATGATGATGAACTCTACATCTCAGTTTTGTGAGTTTTGGAGATACTAAACCAAGAGTTTTGTATGGTACATACGGTTTTTTAGATTAGTAGACAACATATCTATGATCATACTAACGTGAAAATACACACATATATATATATATATATATATATTTCTATATCTATGTATACATACATCTATAAATACAGTATATACAACTCCTATGTCAATATATATTAAATTTTTTAAAAACCGTAATTACGCCAAGATTTTGTAACCATTTTTAGATGTTAAGTAGCAAGGAAACGGATCTGCCCTTACAGCAATAAACTAGATTTGGTCGGTTTCAGCCGATTAAGCCATCTTCATAACACCAATTTCCTTTTTTATTATATTTTTTTGTTACAATTTTATTTACAATTGGAATATAATACAATATGAATTCCATAAGCTAATTTGTGGTCTCTCTACATGACATGTTAAGAAGAACACCCAGTGGTGTTACCTTAAAAGACTTTTTTAACTAAAATAATAACAATAATTAACGACTTTGACACAGCTTACGTTACTACTGGACCTAAACTATTATGTCTGTTGGCCATTTTCCTTGCAAACGCATTTGATAAGTATGCTCACGTTGCTTACGTATTGAGTTATGATATATGAGCACGATTTGACACGTACCACGGTGAATTTGTTAGGGCACGTAGAATTTTCGGTTGAAACTGTTTCAGAACATATACATTGGAGGAACTGGAGCACCTCCACAGTTTGACCTCATATATCCAAATAGGTTTGATAAATGTTTTGTATAAGTTAATAAAGTTTTTTGATCTTACGATTCATTTCTATAGTCCATGTACAATACCTACTAGGTATCTCGTTTCTTTAGATTGAGGTATTTCAATGCCGATTATTGATACAGATGGCCATTAACGTTACTTAAAGGCACGTTGTTTGTTCTTTACTCTTATACGCGATTTTTCGATCGAATTACTAATTGAATATATGTGGTGTTGTACATAGTGAGTTGCAATTTGTGAGTCTTCATGACAGGAAAGAATGGCAGTGTCATCCAAAAAGATCCCTGTGACGGTTCTTTCTGATACGGACAGGTCTGTAGTGTAAACTATATAGAGAAGGGGTCCCAGAACGCTAGCTTGTGGGGCACCAGCGTTGATTTGCTTAATCTCGGATACTTCACGGCCGAACTTTACTTGGAATGACGCTGTGCTAGGTAGAATTTGAGAAGGAGGAAGTACTGGAGAGTAAAGAACTTGAAAAGTAATCCGTGGAACCAAACCTTGTCAAACGCTTGTTTGACGTCTCGGGAGGTGGTAGATTTTCTTACTATAAAAAAGATAATGAAATTTATAACGTTTCGTCGAATTCACATATATATTAAAAGCGAAAATTACTATAGCAATTTTCAAAAACTAAAATATTAGCTTGAACAATTATAACGAAGATATTCGTTGAATTTTCAGATACTCCTGAAGTTGTAATATAATCAAATTGATTTGCCCATTGGTATATTTGAAATTCGATTTTCTTCAGATGGATAGTCAAACGCACCTGCCCTGTAAGCAATTAACTAGATTTGGTCGGTCTCAGCCTTAATGTAAACTTCTTATGGAAATCCTGAAATGAGGAATTTTCATGACACCACTTCTTCTTACTAAAATAAATATAATAATGAAATGCATACCGTTTGGCCCAGCTTACTTATATTAAAATTGAAAATTGTTAAAACCATTTTTAACGCGTGAAGCATAAAATTGAACTTTTATTGCGAAGATATTCAATGAATTTTCAAGCACGTATGAAGCATTTGTATAATCCAATTAGCATAGCCTTTATTATTATTTATATTTTCTTTATATAGATAACCAAACCTTCTTGTCCTAGAAGTAATAAACTAGGTTTGATCGATTTCAAGCATAAAGCTAATTTGGTATAGAAATCATGAAATGAAAAATTTTCATGACACCATTTTTCCTTAAATATGATAAAGAAATTCTTACCATTTGAACCACCTTACGTATGCTAAAATGGCAAATTGTTAAAACAAGTTTTGAGGTCGTTAGAAAGATATAAAGTTGAACTTTTACTACTGACATATTCAATGAATTTTCAGCTACGCGTGAAGCTTTTGAATAATCAAAATAATATATCCTTTATTATGTCTAAAATTCAATCGAAATGTCGGGTACGTCTTTTTCAGCAATAAACTTGATTTGGTCAATTGTTAAAACAATTTTGAAAGTTATTAGAAAAATATCAAGTTCTATTACGAAGATATTCAATGAATTTGCGGATACGCGAGAAACTTTTGAATAACCAGAATGGTATATCCGATATTATGTCTAATATTCCAATTTTCTCCATATAGATACCTAAATATATTCTGCTGTTTATTGAATTAAATTGATATAAATTCGAATTTTTTCAGATATATAACCAAACATACTTATCCTAGAAGCAATATACTAGATTTGGTCGGTTTCAGCCATAAAGCTGGTATGGTATGGAAATCTTGAAATGAAAAATATTTGTGTCACCACTTTTCCTTACTGGAATAAATATAATAAAGGAATTTGGCCCAATTTACATATATTATAATCGAGACTTCTTAAAACAATTTTAAAGTCGTTAGGAAGATATAAAGTCCTATTACGAAAATATTCAATGAATTTTCAGATACGTGTGAAACTTTCGAATAGTCAATATAGTATATCCGTTATTATGTCCAAAATTCGATCGAAACGTACCTGCCCTTACAGCAATAAACGTGATGTGGTCGATTTCAGCCTTAAAACTAATTTGGTATGGAAATTATGAAATGAAAAATGTTCAAGACACCAGTTTTCCTTACTGGATAAAATATGATAAAGAAATGCATACCATTTGGCCCAATTTACATATATTAAAATGGAAAATTGCTAAACGAATGTTTCAAATCGTCAAACAGATCTAAACTTAAACTTTTATTGCAAAAATATTCAAGGAATTTTCAGATACGTATGAAGCTTTTGTATAATCGAATTGGCATACTCGTTATTATGTCTAACATTCGATTTTCTCGATGTAGATAACTTAATATATCACCGAAGTGTCATCATTCTCGTAGTGCCTCCATTAATATCCATTATTTAGTAGTTGATAAGTTCACCTGACAAGGAGCGCGTGTCTCCTGTTTCCCGAAAATCTGTTAATCCGGGACTGCGGTGCGAGTTGAAATTCAGTTAGGTGGAGGAAAATCCCGCTCGAACAGAATATCTGCATATTTATGGCATTATCCATAATGTTCCCAGGTGAGGCCTGCTGGTAATGTGAGATATGCGTGTTGAGAGAGTAGCTCACGGTTGCATCCCGAGTTTGTGGCTGCAGCAGCTGTGACCAGGGGTCAATTAGTGGATTTATGTCACCCTTGCCATTTTGTATCCCTTAACCACCTTCCGCACATTATTCATTCCTCAGTCCTTGCCGACTGACCGGCCACACACAAACTACACCTTTACCGCAATAAATTGTACTTTGATCCTGTCTAATTTCCGCGGGTATCTTGTTTCTTGCGACTTCCGACATCTTTCTCGTGCCCTAAACAGAATTTATGCTTTGATTATCAACGGCGACAGAGATTCGCGAAGATTTATAAAGATTTCGCACAACAACAGCTAAATTGCCTGATTTATTTCCTAACGGTTTTTCCGAAAGATCAAATGAAAAACATTAAAACTGTATCCAATATGGAACGTCCACCAATTCGCTGAAGGTTTCAAGTAGGCAATCATCCCGTAAGGGCCACTCTTAAAAAATTACTTCGTCTTATGTTATGAAAGAAGGTCCTTCACGTAAATTGAAAAGGCTTGCCGTAAATTTAAAAAATGATTAAATCTCCGAAATTTAATCAAGAACGCTTTGACAGCGTAGCTTTGTTTTCGGTATTTCCTTGCCAATTATTTTAGTTTATATCTCTGGTTTTAGGAATCACTTAAGGCGTAACAAATATTCAGATAATTAAGAGCCTGCCTTAATCCCAGGAAACTGGATTTTTTAACGGCGCCTGTATTTCCTTTTTCGAGCAAATTAAGGCTAATCTCATTTTTTATTGGTAAAATAAAGCTGTACTGCTACAACTCCGTAATCACTGTTATTCTACCAGACGCATCTAATTATTATGTTTTCTTATCGTTACGTTCTTGAATTTGAAACCTTCTCTTAAAAAATGGTTTAGGTTAGGTTGCACAGAAACATATTTCAGTTTTTATGTATCTGTAGAATATTCCAGTTTGGAATATATCAGCAATTTCTCATCTATTAAAGTTTGAAAATGGTTTGACATGGGTTTATATTTTCAACAACTAAAGTGCTTATTTGCCTAGTTTTTAGAATAAGAAAATCAACTTTCCTATACTTTAAACATGACCAAAAGTGTTCATTGATTGATTGATTGATTTGTTTGGCACTGCGGCTTCATGGGCCTATTGTACATCTCCTTCTGCCGGTAGTCGCTGTCAAGTAGATCTGTCCCCTTATCAGGTCTAGTAGTTTGTTGATCAGACTGCCATGCATCTCCTTGGGATTAGTGCCTTCAAAGATTTGGAATCTTCTACAAGCTAGGGCTTCGCAGTGGAATATTATGTGGGAAGCTGGTTCGTCTTCCTCTCCACATAACCTGCATATGGGATCTTCGGTATATAGCCCTCTGTGGTAGAAATGTTGCCTGAAGTACCAGTGTCCCGTTAGGAGTCATGTCACTACTCCAATTTGAGTCATACTAAGCTGTAGGACTGTTTTAGTGAGCTTGTGGGGGTGGTTGTCTATCATAACGTTACTTTATCTTTGTCAAGATAAGAATCTCTATCATTCCGAATGCTTGGTTAGAATATATTCTTTAACTGCTATTCTCACTGCCCTTTTAGTTATGCCGACAACTGGTTGAGGCCCTGTGAACAGTGTTTCAGGTCCTTTCTTTGCTATTTTATCTGTGTTTTTATTTCCTTTTATACCTCTGCGTCCTGGCACCCACACATGTTTCACCTTGTTAGAGATTTGCCAGTGTTCGGAGACTACAAAGGCAGTTCCGGACAAGTTTTGACTTGATTTGGTGTGAATTCAGTGCTTTCAAGGCTGTCTGACTGTCAGAGATGATACGAATGGTTTTGTTCGTATAGCCCCTTCTTATGTTCTCTTCTAAAGCTGCTAAAATTGCACAGGTTTCTGCTTGGAATATTATGGTAGTTTGACCCGGAGATATGAAAGTACTATACCTCAATTTGCTACCGTATACTCCAGCGCCGGTTCCGTCCCTTGTGCGTGAACCGTCTGTATACCTACGCAAGTCTGGTGGTTCCCCTTGCTGCTATTCTTCATTCGCGCATCCGTACTTCAAAGGGTTTGTGAGAAGAGTATTTCGTTAGCATGTAGTCCATTCCCATGTCTATCTTTGAGCCACAAACTACAGTTGTTTTGAAGTGTCCCCATATTTGTTGGGTGCTTCTCCAATTACCCGTACGGTATGCTCTCATGCGATCCTGGCCCTGGATTATTATTTCTACAGGAGGAAGTTACAAGAAAGCTTCTAGTGCTGCTGGGCTCCTGAATGCTCTAGTTATACAGAGGCGAGCCAGTCTGAACACTGAGAAGCTGGTTTATTGTTTGTCTTTGACTTACTTTGGACCAACATACTAGTGAGGCATAGGTATAGCCAATGAACTATTGTTGGTTTTAATCACCATTTATTTCCAAAGGCTCTTCTTGCCATCATCAAGCATGTTTTTGCCTTGTTGGTAGTTTTTTTTGCCAGTGTTGGTTCCAGCTGAACTTGGTGTCGCTGACAAATGAAAGTAGGACTTTTTCAGTATATCTTTTGTAAACTGTCACTGGCTATAAGTTCGCACACGAATTCGTGTTACCTCTATCACCTTTCTAGATCAAATATCATAACACTGGGTGTCTAAATTCTATAAAATTATTACGATATTAAAAAATCCACTTCAATTTATGTGAAGTATATCTATATATCAACTCCATATCCCTTCCACTTGTCGCAACTTTTAGTTAAGAACAATACTTCACTAGTAGAGAGGAGCGTGATGACCTTGTGTTTTATATCTGTGGTATATGTTTAGCATACCTACTGTTAAACGGAAAACGACTGTGTAAAAATCCGATGTTCTAGGATCAAGCTCAGGTTCTTCAACGTAGCAGTCGCCAAAAGGCGCCTATTCGCGTTTATTTCTATATATCGTTCTCTACACATTAGGTTATATAGACTATCATTACCATATCAATCTCTTTGGTGGAAAACTAAAATAACAATCATTTACGTTATTAATAATCATTTACCCATATTTACAATACAAAACTTGCTTAACAAACATTATTTATGTATTAACACAACTATGATAGTGACATTACTTAACTTAATTTAGACATAATATAAAACCACCGTTCGTGGTAGCGTTTATGGTAAGGGTGATCGGGTGGCTGTGCTGCTTGCAATAAAAAAATTGTAATCATTATGTCATTGTAGTATCTAATGCTATTTTAAGTACTTAAAGAATGTAACATGAGCGTCTTCAAACCAATAAAGCACAGACTACCAGGTAAATCATATCAGTTACTCTGCAAAAACATCAAAACAAGAAAAGCCTGGAGCACAGCCCACGCGTGCATCAACCTTCTAAGATGTACTACAGAATCACTTTTTAATATTTATTCGTTTCTACATTCTACTGCCGCTGAAAATTCAATTGACAGTTGTGACTTAACTGACAAACATTCATGTTAATCTTATGATATCCTCGGGATCTTCATTTACGTTTCCACATTTCATCTTTAAAACAAATGATTTCGCCAATATAAAAGGAGTAATTCGTACAGGAACTAATGACTTTAATGATGAATTGGGAAATAAGTAAGTACTTAGTATGTCGTGAAAGTTCTAGTTTCTATATGTTGCCAAAGAAAGGTAATATTAGAATGATCTTGGTGACTAGGGGAATGATGTAAAGAAGAAGTAAGTGTAAATGATTTATTTATACGTGGTAAACGTCCTAGAGAAATTGAAAATCGATCAGTTTTGAATCTTATAATAGCGATCCAGATTTCAAGTGTTTTGCTGTATTCATACGAATTAGCTATGCGATAGATATAAACTTACATCATTACATCATATTTGTAGACCAAGTATAGTAGAAAATTACCACATAAAGGGAGTGTAATAATTTTTATAGAATGTGGTATTAAAATGTGTAAAAGAGTGTTACCATTCTGGTCCCAGGAAATATTTTCTGCAAGGACACCCTTAGGGCTAATCCCATAGTTATGGTTGTCCTTAACAATGTAGAGAAGCAGAGATGCTTACAAAGCAAGAATAAAGTAAACGCAATGCTTATTGTAAAATTATTTAATAATAGCTTTTCAGGTTGCAGGTTTAAGAGTTTATCGAAACTTTGAAGTGTGAGTTTTAAGAAATGTGTTTTTGGAGGTTCTAATGTGTGAGAGTTTTTAAATATGTCAATTTGAGTGCCTGGTTTTGAAACAAAATCTAAATCATCGAATTCTTTCATATTACTGCTAAACACCAGCTTCTTGGACTGGAGAATTGTGTGTGGTAGGTTGCAGAATAATATTTTTCTATGCTCCCGCGGTAATGCTAGAGAATCGAACCTGAACTATAAACGACGTTTTACCCAGAAAGCGATCGTTCTGCCAACTGAACTACGATCTCCTCCTTATATAATTTTTTACCAACAAAAATCAGAAATCTGATAGAATATTTTATACACATTTATATATGTATGTTGTAGAACCTCACATAGTTTCAGACGTGTTATTTAAATACTAAACAATTTAACTTAAACGTATATGTTCCCAAGAAGTTAGCTGATAGGCAGGCAATTTTGGTTCAAAAGACAGCTTCACCATGTATAATTTTAACCCTTAAATAATTGATAGGGATTCAGAGCTGTATTATTCTTGCAGATGTTTAACTATTTTAATATTGGATTTACTTACTTTATAGCTCGGTGTATTTTTCTGTGTAGTTGGGATGGCTACTCAAACAATGCATGTCGTAGATATTTATGACATCATTCTTTAATACCTTGGACAATACTACCAAAACTCGTTATAAGTCATCAAGTTGTACTGAAGCGTTTTGTTACTTCTGTGTAACTATTGATTATTCAATACCAATATATTGATGGTTTATTTTAGCAAACTAGTGACGTGATAAATATCGACGACCTGCTTTAACTGTATATTTGTTTTGTTTAATATTAATTTGTATTGAATACTTATGAGTGGTGAATTTTCTTGTAAGGCTTTTAATAGTTCATATTTTTTTATGGAATCATCTTTTAGGTTTATAAATCTGAGAGGACACTTTCTAGATCACAAAGCGTGTCTTAGCGGGTTTGAGCTTAAAAATAATTGCGTAATGAATCTGTCACCGTTTGACAATACCAATAAATATAATGTAGCTGGTTTAATTTTCCCTTCCTTTAAGTTGATCCGCGTTTTACAAGGCGCATTTTTTAAATTTTTCTCTTCGGGTCGTGTAATTAAAAAATGTTAAGCTTCCGCCCGACTTCGAGCAACACCTCCCACACGAATTGTTTCCTTTTTTCCGGGAAATATGCCGAAGATTTATTTCCCGTCAGTTGAAGCGCATGTGTATTTATTATTCGCACTAAATCATTTCCCCTATCCCTAAATCCATCTAGACGCTTACTAATTAGTTAATACTCGCTTCTCTTTGTATTGTGCATCGCCAATTTAGATTAAAATATTGTTAAAGTTGCGGGAAACACTTTTGAACCGCCGTGTTTTTAAAAACAAATTTGTTTTAGCTGTGTTTCTGCTTCGATCGTACTTTCTTTGTTACTCGTGGAAAATTTTGGCTAAAAAAGCAGAGATGGGAAGCAGAACTAGAGTGCCTTGAAAATAATGAAAGTAAATGGAAGAATTCGGAGATTTCCCGATAATTTTCCCGAGCCTTATGTGCTAAACACATAAATCATTTATATTCAGATTAGACTAATTTGGCAAAGTTTACCTAGGCGGTAATCGAAATTGAATAATTTCGCTCGTGAAATTTATGGGCAACTTTTTGCTATTATTCATAGCAGGTGTCAGTGTATTATCGCGATAAATTTTAAGAGAAACGGTTTGATGCCTTCGCTATATGGCTGCTGAAGCTGAATTACGAAGACGTGGAACGGAATACTAAACTCGAGGATCCGGGAGCTTTGCATGCACATCCTGCATTTCCTAAATTACCGGTGCAGTTTACTGTTACTCACTCCTTGCTTTGCAAAAAATAAGCAAGAAAATTGCCCGAAACCTTATAGCTTAGAACTAACTACCTTAAGTTACATAAAAGACTCTTTAGACCAACAGCGCCGACTTGAAAGGCGCTTTTCAAATTAACCATAATGAGATCTAATAACTTATTAATTTCAAAAATTCGTAAAGAGAAATAGAGACATTTTGTGTTTTTGTAGCCTTCCTTCCTTTGATATAATATGCTATAATGGACGCCTGCTTTTATTCCCCAAAGCCCCGTCGTAAACTTGCTGGAATTAGTAGTGTATGATATTTAATGGTAGGATGAACAAATTTAAATTTCAGCCTAGACTCTTGTAGGAGCTTTACGCTTAAATGTACACCTAACACTCCTTTCGGTGTAAAAACTACAGACTTGTTTATTATTGTTGACATTTACATAGTATAAATTACCATTTAATTGGGTTTTAGATCTAAATTGAATTAACTATTCCATTAACCCTGTTGGCTTAGAAAAAAATTACTTACTGGCATTTACAATAGCAATAAAGGATAATAACACGATAATTAAACCCCCACTCCAATCCGCCTTAATTAAGTTATATATAGATTTTTTCATATTACCAATGACATTGTATTAACCATTGACGTATATCTGCTTAACAGCCTACTTAGAAAATAGTACTTGGAACCTCCTCTATAATATTAGATTATTATTACACAGGGTAGGCCAATGAAAACAAAACGGATCCAATTATTCATATTTATCGTCAGGTTTAAAAAAATCGCTCGGGCCCGGCAATTTTTGTTTTGATGGGGAAACTTTTTGCGTTTATTTTCAACCTTGTCACTAACATCCTAGGGGTGGTGAGCTTCACCCCTAAAATTTTAAATGAGAAAAGGGGCGACAGCATTTTAAAGGGCATTAAATTCTCGTTTTAACGCTTCCTAGTTTTTCAAATTGGGATCAGTAGTTTTCGAGAAAATGCCTTTTAAAGATAGTAACCCGCCAAAAACCAATAATTCATTTTTTTTTACTATTACCTAAATTTACACTAGTCATGTTTTACTGATTAAAAAATTTACCTTAGCTTTCGGGGGATTGGTGGCAAATCGCAAGCGAATCGTAGAAGCTGAAAATCGAATAGTGGGAAATGAAGCTGTGGAAGTTGCACTTTCGGGCCACGTCCATCTTGATCGTACTTTAGGTACCTGCAAGTTGACAACAATAATTGCTGGAATATCCCGTGCTAGAATTTGAAGAATTTTAAAAGCCATTAAATTCCATCCGTACAAAATCCACCTTGTCCAAGAATTAAACGAAGATGACTTTGATAGACCGTTGGATTTTTGCGAGGGTATGGGTGAACGGATAATTAATAACCCAAATTTGCTTTTTAACATTGTGTTCGTTTTTTTGTGAACGGGATTGTTAATCGCCATAATTGTCGCTATTCGGCCGATGAAAACCCACGCATATCCCATGAAATTCACACTCAAAATCCTCATAAATTAAGCGGGTGGGCTGGAATTTATAGCGATCGCGTTGTTGATCCTTTTTTTCTACCAGGAAATCTAACAGCAGAAATTATTTGAATAATACGTGTTGATCCAGCAATAACTGAAATTATGGAACAAAATGACCGTTATAATGTGAATAAGTTGATGTTTCAACAAGACGGAGCACCTCCACACTATGCCCGTGCTGTTCGTCAGTATCTGAACGAATCGTTTCTAGTAGATGGATTGGCCGAAGAGGAGCAGTGGAGTGGCCTGCGAGGTCACCAGATTAAACTCTTTAGACTTCTTTCTGTGGGGCCACATAACAAGTAAAATTTATAGTACTCGGCCAGAATCCCTAAAAGATTTGCGCCAACGGATCAACAGCGAATGCCGGCAAATTATCCCAGAGATGCTTCAGAAAGTCCGAAACCGTTTTCAACAAAACCTGCACTACTGCATGGATGCTGAAGGTCAACATTTCGAACATTTAATATAGTGAAAGTTAAGGTAAATTTCTTAATCAATAAAACATTACTGGTGTAAATTATGGTAATAGTGAAAAATCGTGAATTATTGATTTTTGGCGGGTTACTATCTTTAAAAGGCATTTTCTCGAAAACTTCTGATCCGAATTTGAAAAACTAGGAAGCTCAAAAACGAGAATTTCACGCCCTTTAAAATAGTGTATCACTCGACCCCCTTTCCCATTTAAAATTTTAGGGGTGAAGCTCACCACCCCTAGAGGTTGAAGTGACAAGGTTGAAAATAAACGCAAAAAGTTTCCCCCTCAAAACAAAAATTGACGGGTTCGAGCAATTTTTTTAATTGATAAATTATTTTAATGATAAATATGGAAAATCGGGTCTGTTCCGTTTTGATTGGCCCATTCTGTATAATAACTACAATCTGAAAATCTTGGAGCTTTCACGAAATTCAATTTTTTTTAATTTGCACACGCAAATAATGTATAGTGACTGTCATTTTTAATACAATATTTTGCCAAAAGTGTGTTAAGATAATTGATAATTGATCTGTTTGGTTTTGGTTGATGTTTGTGGGAGGGCACGAATCCAGTATTTACTATCACGTTACGTTTTACATAGGTAGTATTAAATTTTAGAATTTACTTGAGGAATTTTAATGTAAAATTCAGTAAATAGCATGTATCTATTTGTACAGTTAGAACAAGATATTGAATATTAGCTTGAAAAAAATACATATTGTTTATCGTTTGGAAATAACCAATTTACTTAATGTATAAATAGAATCCCATAACATGGGTTATCAATCTACTAGTGAAAATATTTTTTCCAAAGGAGTCTCCAATTTCTATTCTCTAGGTAAGCTGTTTATCCAATATTCCTAAAAAGTTATACGAATAGACTTTATCTCCAATTTGTTTTGACTATCATACTTATTCCCACCTTTATTCCAAGTCCGTTTGCCGAGTAATTTTTTATTCAACCGATGTTGTCCAAAAAGCTCTTAGTTCGAAATTATTGTCTAGAAATCTTTTATTTAAGACTTTTTGAATAAAATTTGCCTGTTAGGGAACTTTTTACATCCAGAAATCTTTTACTCAAAATGTTGTACAGCCAATTTTCCCCAGAAACCTATTCAAAAATCTTTGTTCCAGAAATATTATATTCGAGAGAAATTGTACATCCCGGAATGTTTTATCATGCAAAAATCTTCTGCTCGATGTCTCTTATCTGACAGCTCTTATCCAGAAATCTTATATACAAGACCTCTAATCGGAAATTCTTTAGCCAGAAATTCGGATACCTATTATTCTGGAAATTAGAATCCAGAAATATTTTGTTCAAAACGTAGTACCGTGTTTAATTTCCAGAATTCGCTTTTTGTGTAGAAATGTTTGATTCAAGACTTTTTATACATAAATCTCCAGCCCGATCCAGACATTTTTTTATTCAATATGTTTTACTGCATATTTTCTCCAGACAGCATTATTGGGACACCTTCTTTCCAGCAATCTTACATTCGAGACCTCTTCTTAGAAATTGTTTAGCAAGAAAGGTTATAATTGAGACTTTTTTTCAGAAATTCTCTTCTCCTTCTTCTTCACTCCTTTGGTTCCCAGTGGAGCATAGGGCGCCATTTCTGGCGTTTCTAAAGCAAATAGTTGCAGATGATAGGGTTGCTAGCCCTACGCATCTCTGTTGTTGTCTTTGTTCCCATTTCGTGTTGTGTTACGTTGTTAGTCCTGAAGGTCCGGTTCTGTTTCTGTAATATCTTGGACAAGCTTCTTCCATTCTTCTCTATTAGATGCCTTCCTCTTTGCCTCGTTCCAAGATAGGTTGTGTTTAACTAACTCCCTATTGACACTCCTCTTCAATGTATCTGCCGGTCTTCCTATTCTTCTTCTCCCGGCCGCGTTAAAATCCAGGGCTTGTCGCGTAATGTTACTCTATGGTTTCCGCAGTGTGTGGCCGATCCATTTCTATTTCAATCGATTTATCGTTTTTTCTATCGGCTCTTCTCCAGTTATTTGCCATAGTCGTTCGTTGGTAATTCTTAGTGGCCAAAATAAGCCACATACAATTCTAAGACACTTGTTGATGATTGGCTGTAATTTTTCATATTTTGTTTGCTGTCGTTCCACGTTTGGATACCGATTATCCGAAAATCGTATATTCAAGAAATTTCTCAAAAAAAAATTATTCGGAAATCATTCAGTCTCTTCTTCAGAAATAATATATCGAGAAATGTTTTATTCGAAGCTTCTTATCCTACAATTCTTAGCCAGAAATCTTACATCCTGGATTTCACATCAGAAATTTTATATTCGAGACCTTTTTGCAGATGCCTTTTATGCGGAAATATTTTATTTTGTCCGCCCCTGCTTAATTAGGAATCTTATATTCGAGACCTCTTCTCAGAAGTTGTTTATCCAGAAATCTCTTATTCCATACCTCTTGTCAGATACCTCTTATACAGAAATTTTTTATGCGACGTCACTTTACTAAACCTTTAATCCAGAAATCGTACATTCGAGATCTCTTCTCAGTTATAGTTTATGTAGAAGTCCTTTATGCGAGACTTCTCGTCAGGTTCCTATTCTGCAGAAATATTTTATTCGAAGCCTCTTGTCCGCCACGGCTTATCTATAAATCTTATATGTGAGACCTCTCCTCCGTAATTGTTTATCCAGGAATCATTCATACGAAGCGTCATGTCAGATATTATGCAGAAGTCTTTTATTCGAAGCCTCTTGTGCGACACCCAGCAATCTTATATTCGAAACTTCTTTCCAAAAAACATTTATCCGGAAACCTTTCATTAGACTTCTCAGAAATAATATATCCAGAAATATTTTATTCAAAGCTTCTTATCCTACAATTTTTATCCAGAAATCTTATATCCGGGACTTCTTATCAGACATTTTTGATTCGAATTGTTTTGTCCGCCCCTGTTTATTTAGAAATCTTATATTCGAGACCTCTTCTCAGAAGTTGTTTATCTAGAAATCTTTTATTCCAGGGTCTTGTCAGATACCTTCTATACAGAAATATTTTATGCGACGTCACGTTACTAAAACCATTAATCCAGAAATCGTGCGTTCGAGATCTCTTCTCGGTTATCGTGTATCTAGAAGTCCTTTCTCCCTTAAAGTACTACGCTATTTTTACCAACGTAAAGTACTACGCGGGGTCTCTGAAGGACCCCAGGCTTTTTTTATATCTACTTCGCTGATTTTAGGTAGTATGGGTGAAATAAGTAAAAACAATATTATTTAGTATGTAATATATATTTAAGGAATACAAAGAAACAGAAAATAACACGAGTTACAGTATGATGAACAAAAAAAATTAAACGTCTTCTTGGAAATGGGTTATGCACTTTATGTTTGAATAGCTGCGTCTATGAATTGCACAGACAAATTGGTTGCATTGATTACATTTGATGTTAACCTTTTTGTCCTGTGATCTAGAACACAGGTGGCATCTTCCCCGTTTTTTTACGTTTATTCGGATGGGCTCTTCGGGTTGTACTGGAGGGCTTACTCCACACGCAACCATTGCTCTGTATACATTGGCATTGTTCTTTACGTCCGGAATTCGCCGTTCCATGTTGGGTGTAGCCAGTTGCTACCCTAAACATTGGAGGAACATTTTCCTCGATGAGGATTTTGACATTTTAGAAGGTCAAACCACTTCACTTTTGTTCACCACGGTTGATATGAGATTGTGTGGTAGTTATTCACTCATTGCGCTTCACTGATAAGAAACTGACGTTTGCACCCACGACGGGGTGCTTTATATACCCCTTCCATTGGGTAGCCCCACCCATACAAAAAAGGCTTCGAATGGTCCACACTGTTACAGAACATTCCACAACATTCGAGACTGTTCTGGAATGTTCCACAATGTTCCAGAACATTCCACAACATTCGAGACTGTTCTGGAATGTTCCACAATGTTCCAGAACATTCCACAACATTCGAGACCGTTCTGGAATGTTCCACAATGATCTGGGATGTTCCGGTATGTTGTGGAATGCTCTCGAATACTGTGGAATGTTCTGGACTGTTCTAGAAATTTACTAATAAATTATAACATAATGTACTACGCGGGGTCTTCTAGGAACCCCAGTCACAAAATAATCATTTTTATAAAAAATATACAAGCAAAAAAATCCAAATATGATTAAAATCGTTTATCAAGGATGGAAGATCAGGTACCAATACGGAAAATATGCAGAAAAAAATATTTTCTAAAATAACTTGAAAATGTGAACTTGGGGTCCCTGAAGGACCCCGCGTAGTACTTTAAGGGTTATTTGAGACTTCTTGTCAGGTTCCTATTTTGCAGAAATATTTTATTCGAAGCCTCTTGTGCGCCACTGCTTATCTAGAAATCTTATATGTGAGACCTCTCCTTCGAAATTGTTTATCCAACAATCATTGATATAAGGCGTCTTGTCAAACACTATGCAGAAATCTTTTATTCGGAGCCTCTTGTCCGACACCGCTTACCCAGCAATTTGATATTCGAGACCCTTTCTCGGAAATTGTTTTTCCAGAAAAC
Organism: Limonius californicus; assembly: GCA_014611495.1. Classification (NCBI taxonomy): domain Eukaryota; kingdom Metazoa; phylum Arthropoda; class Insecta; order Coleoptera; family Elateridae; genus Limonius; species Limonius californicus. Next base: position 21,061 of record JABXWE010009477.1, on the reverse strand, counting down.
TTCTGTTCAAAGCCTCTCGTCAGATACCTTTTATTCAGCCTATTTCGTCTAAAACCTTTTATCTAGAAATCTTACATTAGAGAGCTCTTGGCAGATATCTTTTACCCAGAAATTGTATCCGAAGTCTTTGGTCCGACACCGACACGGGATTTCTTATCCGAAGACCTACGGCAAGAGCTTCTGCGGCTCTTATTTCTCTTATTTGGAAGACTTGTTTGGAGTACTTTTGTATGGAAGTGTTTTTTATTGCGGCTCTTGTCCGCTATCGCTTATCCAAAAATGTTTGTGGGTGAATTTATAATTATATATAAGAGAAACCCTTTTCCTGGAAATGTCTTACAAGGACCGTCGGTTCAGAAATATGTTATTAGAGATCTCCGGTCCCTCACATTTTATATAAAAATTGTTATTCAGGCGCCTTTTATTCAGAAGATCTCTTTTGTGGGATTGTCCTATTCGGTTGCTGTTTTTCCAGAAATGTTTTATTACTTACTTACTTATTAGAAACTTCTTATCCAAAAATCTTTATTCATGCGCCATTTGACAACAGGGCTCATATGTTTTACCCATTTTAGAATGTTGGATTTGGAAAGATTCGTCCAGAACCTTTTCGCAGAGGAATCTCTTATTCGGTGACTTTTGTCCAGAAACATCATGTTTGGAGGAGCTTCGTCCAAAGAGTTTTTCTTAGAAGTTCTTATGTCCAGCAACCTTGATTCCTTTACTGACAATGTATTCATAATAATATGTAATGTAATGTAGTATGTAATAGTGATATTTCAAATACAGAGCTCGAAATGTATAAAGGGGTTTTAGCGATCATAAACATTTTCCCACGATGCTTTCTAGCTCAGTTTTCATAGATTCAGTTGTATTTCTGAAGGAAATTTGATAAAGATCTGTTTCTGTCGTCGGAGCGCTTTCCAGCGCGGGACCCTTTTATTGATGTTTGTGGATCTATTTCTAGGACCTGGCAACTTTGTAACACCTGAATCCCAGGCAGATTTAGATAATTTTATTTACATCTTGACGAAGGTGCATGTCAGATGGAGAGCAGAATTGGGGAACTCCCTTACAACTTGATGTATCAAAATTGTTCCGCGCTAGATATTAATTAGTCAAAACGACATGAATATGTTGATTCTAATTGCATGTGCATTTGCTGATTTCCAAAAACGACAATGGATACGCATTTGAATGAATTTCTGAAAATGACATGTTGACTAGCGGATTTAATTCTGCAAATTGAAGGCTTTTGATGATGTAGCTTTGTATTTGAACATTAGCCAATGGCGGTAATCATAGGATTAGGTTGTATAATGAATTACACACAACTAATGTTCATTATTAAATCAGTTATCAATCAAACTAAAACGCGAATAACATAAATAAGCCTCGTTTCTAGCTTTATGAGGTTAAATTCAAAAACAAAACAAACCCCGAAACTGGCGTTTTAACCTATTTAATTAATACAGCCCTTTGTGGACGCGCCGGACGATTATTAGTGCGGATTACATATTTATTATGTTTGTTAATTTCCCACTCTGGCTGGTATTTTGCTCTAACTACCCATTTTCATCATTTAGTAACCACAAGCAAAACATCATTCTGATTTATACAGGGAACCTCCTCCACATGGGAATATTTTTGGTTATGTCGGAAAATAGCCGCAATGATAACTTAACAAGCACAGCGAAACTATCTTCAATATGGTGGCAGAAAGTAGACAAAAATAAAACATCTTTATTATTTATACAGAAATTATCCCAGATATGTAAAATTCGTAATTAGGATGTACAATAGGTCAAATATGGTATGGGTGCAACAAGATGCTCGGAAAACCGAGTCCTGGATCTCGCTCAATCAAACAACAACAAAATATACAGGATGGTTTAAACACTACTCATTAAAGCAATGTTTCATTCATTGAGGTTATTTTGAGAAATAAGAATGTTCCGACTCTGAATATATATTTTTCAAGTACAGGGAAAATCTGTTGATTGAATTATAGTAAAAGACAAAAAGAAAACATTTTTATGATTTATACAGGATGGTTTAAACATTACCCATCAAAGCAATGGTTAGTCCATTTAAGTTCTTTTTAGAAATAAAAGTGTTTCTAAAAATTACCTCTGTGATGTGTATATATTTTTGGAAGTACATCAAAAATTTGTGGTGAATTATAGTAAAAGGCAGCCCTGAAGAAAACGTCGTTTTAATTATACAGAGTGATTTAAATGTTACCTCCCAGAGCAATCTTTTTGGTTATTTTTAAAAATTACAGTAATAATAATAATTCAAAAAACACAGCGGAAATATATATAAAATGGTAAGGAAGATAGACAAAAATAAAACATCTTGATGATCTGTAGAGTGTAGTTTAAACATTACTTATCAAGTCAATGTTTAGTTGATTGAGGTTATATTTGGAAATAGAAATGTTTCTGAAATGTAGCTCATTGAAGTGTGTGTATATATATGTCACCCTTTTGTAGATATATTTATTTATATTTGAACATACGGAGAAAATCTGTTCAAGACATTGGTAAAAGGCAGTTATGAACGAGAACATCATACTAGTCATACAGGGTACTTTAATCCGCTAGGGCAATATTTTTGGTTATTACTGAAAATGTCCTTAATTCCGTATATATTTTTATGGGACAAAAATGTGTACAAAATGGTACCAGAAAATTGCAAAGAAAGAAAACATAATTTATGCAGAGTAGTTAAACCTCGAAGGCATTATTTATAAAAATAACCTGAACAATCACATGTGTACTATGTATTTACTAATATGACGGAAAACACAACAAAATAATAAAAAAGATTCTGATTTATAGAGAGTGATTAAAAGTTCCTCCCCAGACCAATGTTTAGGTTAGCTTTGAAAGTATCTATAAATAAGATAGAAATCACCACAAAATGGTAGGAAAAGGTTACCAAAAAGAAATAATTATTCTGATTTATGGAGAATCGTTAACATATTTGTTCCTAGAACAATATTTTGATTATTTCTACAAATAACCTTGTTAAAATATATGTATTTTAAGTAAATCCTAAGAATTGGTATTCCTTATTTTAACTTTAACAAAGGCCACAGTTCGAAAAACGGAATCACTATTTATTATTTACAACTGCAGTTTAGTCATCCGGCTACGTGTATAAATTTAAGATATTTTTTTATAACGCATTTTCTGGTAAGTTATTAAAATTGTATAAAATCTGAGAATGGCCCAAACGTGAACGTTTGTGTGTTGATAAAAGTGGGTTGTCACAAACACTTCTACGAACGGTGCTTTCAAATTTTTTTACCAATGTAATACATTATTATTATTACTTATATCAGTAACGATCATAATTTTATTAATAAGTCAGCTGTATCAATACGCAAGTTAACTAGGTATTTAAATACCTATGATCAATAGCCTTCTCGTCCCACTACTGGGTATCGGCCAGTTTCAAAACTTATGTAAGAATTCGAAGTCTCGTCGCCAATCACGACGCGATTCAGGTACTCATCGAGCTCTTCTCAACTGCCTTAATGTCTCATCATATACGTCTGCATTAATTGTCCTACGACGTTCCAGAAAATCAACACACAATAACGCGTTTCCTGTTCAAAAAAGAACAGTATTCAATACTTAAGCATTATATTTTTTTCAACTTTACATTTTTGTTTTACAGCGAATTGGCCCTATATTTCCGAATAAACCTCGTAGAATAGAATATTCTCGAAGCTATTTGCGTGTATACTACGAATATAACCATTCTTGAAACTTTATGCCAAAGTACTTTGACGATCCTTATTAATTAATAAATGGGCAGTGAAATGTGTTTGTGGTGGAAAGTGGGATCTACCCTGTATAACAATATAAACCTTCTGCTGTTAGTCTGGGAATTGCCTCTTGAATGTCTTACACGCCAAGAACTAGCCACGGTTATCTGATAATATAAATTATGTGCTAACTAGTTGTGCATATCTCGAGCACATTGTGGTTTATTCTCTTTATTGGTATGTCGACGTTCGAGTGAACGGTGCAGAGTCCCGTCTCAAATTAAATGTGTAACGAAGATGTCTGATCTATACGTAGAATTGTGAGAATCGGGGATAAATAGTAATTAATTAATCCTGGTACCCTATATCGGCCACGCGCGATCTTAATGCTTCTGGCCATCCCTAAGCTGCTGAGCTACTACCGTCCTTAAATTCTCACTATCTCTCGCCCCTCTGGGGAACGGTTATGAACTGTACTTATTCTCCGCATCCATTTTCACTTATATTTCCGGTTAAACTACTTTAAAGTGCTGAACTTGCCTCGCAACTTGGGCAACTATTCTTTTATGGGTAATTATTTTATTTTACTTTTATTGTCCGGGTTTATGACAGCTGGAAATAAAGCCACTTTCATTCGGTAACAGCAAACGTAATTTCAATTTCCTATGAATTTTAAGCAATTTAGCCGTTTGAAATTCCGAAGAAGCGGAAAAGCTAACGACTTCAAATTTTAAGAGCTTAATAAAAATATTGCTCTTTGTTAACCGAACAGCCATTTACATAAATTGAATTTCAAAGAGTGTAACGAAATGGAATTTGTCGTCATAGAACAAAAGTTTAATGTAGGAAAGGTTTATACAGGGCGAATTTTGAATATAGAGGAATGCATAATTCCCTTCTCTTAGTTAAAAAAAATTGTCAATCGCTTACCGTAACGATTGTTTGAGAGCCGCTGACTTTAACGCCGCCTCTTACTGTTTTATTACATATGAATACAAAAGTATTATAAAAATAATTTTTTCTACAAACTGCAGTAAAAGTTTAATTTTTAACGCATGCTGTCAGTGGCTAAAATGTGATTTTATGGCGCTGGTGCTAAAAGTAATTAACTTTTAGCACTAGTGCTAATAGTAAATGACGTGATTTACTAGTAACACTGGTGCGATTTTATAAAAAAATTAAGAAATTTTAAATCAAAGGAATATTTATGTACTTAATTAAATGGACAGTTAGAGAAATTGCAGTTAAAATAAGTAATCTGAGGTGGATAGTGTTTTACTTGCAAACAAACAATTTTCATTACCTTAGCAACAATAAACTTCATGAATAATTGGGTTTCAAAACGATATTTTATAAATTTAATAACGCAAAGAAATGCATTGATTTGTACTTTTAATGGTGTTTGTAGAAAAAATAGTGTATGATATACGTGCTAAAAAGGATTTTATTTTGTTCGAAGGCATGGGACACTCCGCCTTCGGGGTCGTGTTCCAGACTTCCCTTCTCACAAAATAAAATGTCACTTTTAGCACTTATATCATAAATAACTATTTTACGTGTATTTAATTTATTTACTAACAGTAACTGTTTGTGACTTTTCGAGAGTTCATTAATAATCATCAAAACAGGTAATTTTGTATGCATAAAGACATATATAATATATATCTCTAATGCATTTTTCTTTTTTAGTACGTTCATAATGGCATACATAATGGGTACTTGAATTACGGCGGTTTAGGAACCCCTTAATTGTGGATATCAATAAATAACTTAATTGATTCACTACGTTTCGTAGTATTCCAATTAGATGTTCTCAAGTTACCTATTATCCTTAAAAGCATATTTACTATTATACTGTTGCCATCAGATATGTAATTTGTGTTGCATACATTAAGGGGATCCTAAACCTAGCAATTCAAAATTAAATGTAGTCTTTTACATCGGCAAACAATTCTATCCCTTTCCATGTCGTTTCCATAGCTTTGGGCCGTCTATCTGAACAACGGCAAGCGAACAGCAGCCAAAGTGGCAATGGCAATGCATGTTACTGCAAAATAAATTTTTTGAAGAAACTTAGCGTTGTTCTAATATCGCGAAAATTTGGTACTGGGTTTGCATTGCATTTTTAAAGTATAGTAGTTCGCAATAAGATAAATAAATATCACAAAAACAAGTCTACATATATAATAAGCGTAGGCTGATTTGATCATCATTTCTTATTATTTTTGGGATAGTTTTTTCACTTTTTTTCAATGTTAAATATGTTGTCCACTACTTGAAGTTGAATGATCGCCTCTTAACATAGCTACAGTGACGGTCGAATATGCTAGTTTTCCCTTATTTTGAGTCACTTTAGTAGTTCCTGCACCTAGCACTTTATTATGAATTAACCAAATCTACTACTAATCGATACAAAAAAAAACTCATTAAATGACGAATCAGGAAACTAAAAATCTATTTTAATAACAAGCCAATGAGTCATTTTCTATAAATAAATATATACATATTTTTAATCCATGGCTACAAGCTTACAAGAATTTTGTCTGGAAACGTCAACCCTAATGAGTAGGGTTGAACACTCTGGACATGGCATGACATAAACGCTTATCTTGCAAATTTATTTAAATATTGATCTTACGAAATATTAAAAAACTGTTTACCTATTTTATTACATCATAATACATTATAAATCAAAAGTCTATAGTATTTTCTGTTAATTCCAATCCACTACAAATCTAACACTACGAATAACCTTACAATAGACTCGCTATATCTGTGTATTTCATCATTTAGATGTGTAAATTCGTTAAAGAAGTCTTTCTGCCTATTTTTCGTTAACAATACAATAACTTTTATTTACGAACATCAACCCCGTTGTTTCCCTTCAAATATTGGTTTAACCGTGTATCTTGGTCAGGAAAAATCGAAGGCGGCTTATTAGTATCCAAAGCCATCTTCGTATCTGTTCCACTGTTTGTTGCTGAAAGAATAAATCAGAGATTCCCGAGTCCAGTTTTGTTCTCCAGTCAGAGAGGCAATTCGTTACAGACGGCCGAAACTTACGAACCAAATAAATATATATCCTCTGGAATGCTAGTCCTGCGAAGACAAATTGCTAGGATTAGAAACCAGGATTTGAGGTGCAGCGCCAGGAACGATGCATCCGTTCTGCGTGATGTACAAATTGCCGAAATTAGCAAAAGTTATAACTGCACTTTAAGGAAATTTATTCGTGGAGTCAGATTTTCATCAAAATCGAAAGAATAGGTGCTAAGTCTCATAATTCAATTCATTACAGTAGATTGTCAGAGCAACAGATATTAGCCAATACTTCCTGGAATCAAAAAAATGACATTGTTCAACTCGCTTTAGGGTATTTACAGAATAAGAACTAGTTATCGGTTGCATAGCGGAGCGCTGCGGACGCCGGTCAAACGGTATTCGTAGTCCAGCACAATCCGCGCGGTCAGTACTTAGATGGGTTGACCAATATAGTGGCATATGCAACCGGTCGTGCTTCGGAGGGTACGGTTGTCTTACAAACATCTTTGACAATCGTTAACCTTGTAGTGGAACTTCTCTTCTCTGTTCGACGGGTTAGGCTAGCCTCCTGCCCGGCATACGTGCAAAGAGGGCTCATAGAACCTACTGTAGGTATTGTAGGTAATTAACAGGCCATTGGCCTATACACAGAAGAAGAAGAAGAAGAAGAAGAACTAGTTTCCTTATAGAAAACTAGAAATGGGTCGTTTAATCATAACCTGTGATTTTGTCACAGTGATTGACTTGTCAATTCAACACTGACAATGATTGTCAAGGGCACTGAATATGGATCTGCGTGAAATTTCGTATCGTATAGGAAGGAAGCTCTGCAACTGCTCTGGTATTGGTTCACAAAATTTACCCGCAGCGTCACATGATATAACAGCATGTTGAATAAAATTGGGGAACAACAATTCTAAGCTAAAAAGCCGACTAAAATACAGTAACAAAAACCGAGCTACAGCATCGTTAAAATGTCCTAAAGCGGAGTGCTGTCTCTCGCTGATACGTCTTAAAACTGTTAATTGACAAGAAATTTTACACCACAACAATTCTCTTCTGGTCACAGGTTTTTGTCACAGAGGTTTAATCGGAGCAGTTACGGTTGAACCTGTGACAGAAAAATCACAGTTTGGGCCATCTCTAGTTGCATCTTTTTTGTATTTTTGGAAATCGGCATTTGTAGTTACTGTCATCCAGTTATTTCTTGAATTAAATTCCAACCCGTTGGAATATTGCGTGTGTGAAAATTACTAGACGTAAGTATTGGCTCCAAACAGCAGAAAGTGCTTGCACTACGTGCCTTCGCCACGGATCGAATCGCTAGATGGCGTAGCAGTTCAACATTCTAACGGTTGCGCCACTACTGATTTAAATATCAAATAACTAGATTATTTAAAAGAATGTAGTGTATACAATTATAATAACATGAAATATTATTTTATAATAATGAAAAATAGATGTTATCACAAAGGAAAGGAAAGGTAGGCTCAAAGTTTGGTATCAGCTATGCATTGGTCAACAATGAACATAGCCTTCAACTTCAACTAGCTAACAAATTTAGAACACGTAAACAATTCTAAATAGCTACTGACTAGTTATTTCAGTCTTAGGTTTGTTTTATTTGGTCGGATTTAGTTTTCTTATCTAGCAAATAGTGATAATCTATCTAAATATAAAATATGGTAAAACGGCCCCGCATACTCCACCGTATATATAAAAATGCACTGAACATACCATTTCATTTACTTTAAGAATTGTATTACTTGGTAAACAAAACCATAACCATAAACATCTAAAAATCGGTTTTAACACGTAAGTACGAACGAATATAAACCAAAGGAAGCGCGTGATAACTTGCAGCAGTGCAACGGGTCAACTGCCTCCTGTTGACTATGTTAGAATGTAAAGTGTGATACGTTTTTATTAAACATTTTGGAACAGCCTTTTCCAGGTGCCAATAATTTCAAGACACTTACATGAGGATCGTATCTGCTCTAATTTTTAAATTTATGTACTCAAATATAAATATTTTATTATACTTATTGTGCAAAAACCTTTGTTTAAGTTTACTTTAACGAATGCCACATAATTATATTAAATGTTACAAACTCCCGTACCTAACTAGAGCCACGCGGTTTATTTTCTATGGTAAACCTACATCGCAATTGATTTAATCGAAACCATATGTATGCGTAGAAAAGCTTATTGTTGTAATGTGTAAATAAATGTCTTCATTTGAAAACAATATATTAGGAAAATTCTAATGATATGTAATCCTGATTTGAAATTTGATCTAAATATAAAATTTAGTAGATTGCGATAGGATGTATTAAATAATGCAGCGAACATACTATATATTTACATTGTGCACAATTTGCTTTACATAATAAACAAAATAATTACCCATTATAACATTAAAATCGAGTTTAAAGCGTCAGATTAAATCAATATCCCAAATCAATATGGTTAGAAACGTATAAACCGCTTAGTATACGACTGGTTACCTGTAACATATATCTGATATCTACACAAAGATGTTACTAATTCTTATATGTTTAATTAGTAAGTCACAACAATGTAAAGAAAATTCTGTGGTATGTCCTACGCATTTTTTAATGTATGCAGCTGTCGTATTACAAAATGGGATTATTATATGAATATATGTATATATAAAGAAAGAGAAAACCAAATGCAGTGATATTTAGGCATCGTAGATGAAATTTATTTAACATTTTGAAACAATATTTCGATTTCAATAATCGTAACCGGGCTACTTTCTAATTTATTTACTCGGAAATCAATACCTTGATTAGTAGAGAAATCATTGTGGCAACTGAACTATACTGTAACTAAAATGTATTTGATCAATACCATATGTACGAACAGAAAAACTTGACTTTGCTGAATAAATATGTTGATTTTAAAACAATTTGGAAAAATGCAAATAGCCGAAGGCTTCGTGTAATACCAAATGATCCTGTAATCCAGATGCGATGTGTATCTGGTTGAACCTTGGGGCTCGTCAGAATGAGAAGGGCCGAGCAACGAGAATTATAATTAAATTTTTCCTAAAATAAATATTTGCTGTTTAAACCTGCGCTCATCTCTAGCTGGCAAAGTGCGGACGTCTAGCCGCTTCATTTCCTGAAAGCTCCGGATATGACCCATTGATTGATGGCGGATCTACCTATCCGCAAGCACCGGAATCGCTCAGGTGAACGTTGGCTGCATTATGCCGTTCCGCCCACTCAGGCCACATTGCAACTTTATACCTCTTACCCTTTCGAATTCTTCCATCTCGGGCTTTTGTACATTCTCCACAGTGCGGCTCGGCCATTTCGTACTTCAAGCATGTAATTCGCTTCTAAAGCGTTACCCAAAACTTGCTGCGGTTACTTGAACATCCTCTAGTTAGTCCTGCGTTATTTCACGAGAATTTTAGGCTGCAAGGGACCCTGAAAAGCTCGTTATATTATGGTTATTCCTGGGCAAAATGACTTGCTGTCACCTAACCACGATCGGGGTTATTATTACGCAAACCTCCCGTTTGTTGGAAAATCCTTTTTGAAAAACTTGTTCGAATAACTATTTTTAGCTCCAATACCTTCAACATCAAATTTAAAATTTTTCTGTTTCTTCTACTAAACAGACTGTTTTTACGGGTTCTCCGTAAAAATGCCTTTTTTAGAAATTGCTTATGAATCAACCAAATAAATTAATACTATGTTTACTATGTCCAAATATCCAATTTACGTATTAATGGGGGCGTGAATGATTTGAACAGAATTCAGGGTCCGATCTTAGGAAGATACAAAAATGTAAGTGGACTTCTAAAGTAAGTAAAAAATCCCGTCAATAGCCGTTTAAGACGTCGTGTAAGAGTGTGCAATAGGCGCTAAAGAGTTGAATTACCAAAAGAAATTATATATATACAGGGTGTTTCGAAATTCGCGCCCACGGACTGCGGGATAGTGTTATGCGACAAAAACTAAACCAAAAGTTCCTCTACCATTTTTCCATCAGCCCACTAATTTCCGAGCTACCGCGGTTTTAAAAATCTGAAAATCGCAGAAAAAAGTGTTGAATCTCAACTTATGAATGTTTAATCAATTGGTTAAACTTAATAATATCGAATTTTTAAAAACAAAAGAAGGTTCAAACTATAATTATGACGAGTACGTAATTATAACATTTGTTCAAAATGTCCGCCGTCTGCTACTAAACACGCTTCAGCACGTCGTTGTACTGCTCGAACAGAGTTGCGTACCATCTCCATCTACCTCGACCATTATTTCTCTGACCACTGAATTGGCAGAGGCGGTCCAATTGCTTGGCCGCCTCGTTCGCCCGATCTAACGCCATGAGACTTCTTTTTATGGGGTTACCTAAACTCGTTGGTCTACAAAACACCAGTGGCCAATCTGAATGAGCTGCAAAACCGCAGGCAGCGCGAGAAATAACACCGGAGATGGTACGCAACTCTGTTCGAGCAGTACAACGACGTGCTGAAGCTTGTTTGGTAGTAGACGGCGGACATTTTGAACAAATGTTGTAATTACGTACTCGTCACAATTATAGTTTGAACCTTCTTTTGTTTTAAAAATATGTTATTATTGAGTTTAACCAATTGATTAAATAATCAAAAGTTGAGATTCAACACTTTTTTCTGCGATTTTCAGATTTTTAAAACCGCGGTAGCTCGAAAAATATTGGTCTGATGGAAAAATGGTAGAGGAACTTTTTGTTTAGTTTTTGTCGCATAACACCATCCCGCAGTCCGTGGGCGCGAATTTCGAAACACCCTGTATATGTACATATATAACAGTTTTCTACATTTACGTAACCCATTTAATATAAATCTTTATTTATATAATTAAATATTGCTATGCAACTAATACAGCTATGTTGTTGTAATCCTATGTCATTCTCATTACCAAGATTAAAAATTAATCTAAAACAGCACCGGATGTATGTGTGACAGTGCACTGTAAATGCAACCATTAATAAGAGAAACCCGTTAACAGGTTGTCAATTATGTTATGATCATTTCTGCAGAATACGTGTTTGAAATTATTTTGCATTGTTCAAATATGGTTTGGAAGAAATTTATAAAATAATATACCATTAGATTTATGCTATAAAATAAAAATTGCCCATTCAAATTCGATATTGGCAGCTTAGGCGATTACAAATAGGTTTTAATATGTACATTTAATATAAACCGTGTTTTGTTAAAATTTTAACATTTAGGATCTTACATATTACAAACCAAATTATACTCGCTCTGATTGTACAATAAACACATAACTTAAATACCATCACTATAGTACCTACTTGAACTCTTTAAATAAGAATTCCAAGGTTTACAAAAATGTATCTACGAACTTCATTACCGAAGTGGAGGGCTGAACACGCTGTACATGGCCGGACATAAGAAATTGCGTCACAAAACTGTTCTAATGGTGTATGGAACACTTTTGTAGAACATAAATGGAAAACAGCAATTTTCCTAAAAATATTACTGAAGCCTAAAAATATGTATTTAAAATTTGCGAAAAAATAATTTAACCATATCAGGACAAATTCCATTGTCAATACTAATAACGTTTGTATATTTTCTATTATTATGTTTTTAAGAAACCGAAAACGTCCTATTCGAATACTCTTGGTCTACATCTCCGTAGATGTGTGTGAATTGTGTTATTGTATGTAAAATGTAATTGTGGATATCTTCAAAATTAATGCTCGGATTTGGATTAAATTTTACATGTAGAATCATATAACAAAATTCATCTACTTAAACAATAAGATTCGAAAATTACGAGGGCAGCCTTTTAAGTTTTTACAAAAACTAGGAAAGAAAAAATTTTTTTGGAACAAACTGTTTTATTCCTTTTCAAAATATTTGCCTTTAAGATTTATACACTTTTGCATGCGTTCGAACCAATTCTCGAAACAGTTTTTCCACTCTGAAGTTGGTATCTCAAAAACATGGTTTTTGAAGGCTTCAACGGCTTCTTGAGGTGATGAAAATCGCTATCTACGCATTTTTTGCTTTGTATTCGGGAACACAAAGAAGTCGTTTTTCTCCTTCAAATAATCAATTGTTTGACGTGCTGTGTGAGAGCTGGCATTGTCATGATGAAGAATACTGCGACGTTTTCGGTTGTTTTTCCTGATTTCGTCGATGACTTCTGGCAAACAAATTGTTGTACACCATTCAGCGTTAACTGTTCTTCGGTTCTCTAAAGGAATGGTTGCGATATGTCCACTACAACCGAAGAAACAAGCGATACTTTTCTTGGAAGTGCTTCGTGAACGAACAACTTTTATGCGATTCGGTTCATCTTGGAACACCCAAACAGTGGATTATTGCTTAGTTTCCGGTTCATACGAATATATCCAAGTTTCGTCACCTGTTACGATGTTGTATACGGATGTTGCAGTTCCTCTGTCGAATTATTTGAGCATTTTCTTACACCAATTAACACGAGCCTTTTTTGAGCTTCGGTCAAATTATGCGGAATCCATCGGGAGCAGATCTTTTTCACAGCTAAATGTTCATGCAAAATCGAATGTACTGCAGTCTTCGATATGCATAAGGATGCATCTATCTCACTGTAAGTCACATGCCGATCTTCTTCAATCATGTTGCGCGCAGCATCGATGTTTTTTGGAATAACTATTTTGGTCGACCTTTACGAAATTCATCACTGATGGACGCACGACCACGACGAAATTCTGCAAACCAATTGTAAACAGTCTTTTCTGATGGTGCTTCATTACCAAAAGTTGAACAAAGCGATTCTATGCATTGTTGTTGAGTTAGGCCTTTACTATAATCGTAAAAAATCATTCAACGAAAACCTTCACGTGAAATTTCCCCTTTTTCACAAAATTGCTGTTTTTAAACGCTCACTGTAAATAACTAACTCTACTACTAAACACTACTCGGTCAATTTCTAAGCTGACACTGTTTTCACAATAAGAAATGTAAAATTTTACGAAAATTGTAATGACACATCACAATAGCGCCACTTAGTGGTCGTTTATAAAAACTGAAAAGGCTGCCCTCGTAGAAGCTCAATTTAAACAGATTTTTCTTCCAATTCCCAATTTTGAAATTATTGTTTCTAATATTTTTTTGAGCGAATTTTGTTTGGCGCACTCTAGAATAATGATTTAACATCTATGATTATCAGAGTATTTGTTTTTCCCCATATTTACTCAGAAACCGTTATTTATTTATTATAGGCTGGGGTGGCTCAGTGGTAAGACAGCCAGGTTTTGGATGTAATAGTCCGAACGCTTCCCGGTTCGAATCACTCCAGGGGTCGGAAATTATTTAATTCCCTGGGTGGTAGGTACTGGGTCGCGGTCTCTATATGCCATTGAGGATCAAATTAATGGCACTCCTTGTAATACGGTCGCATTTGAGGAGTAACAAGACCATAAACAATAACATCTACACACCAGGCAAGTCAAGCACGGTTTCGCACCAATATGGTAACCCGCAGAGTCGCGCCCTGTTGTGCATTGCACGAACTATCTTAGCTTTGCCTCACACCGCCTCGACACTGCGCAAACGGTACAAACGAGGACCACGATTATGATGATGATGATATATTTATAATATCTAAGCATTCATCTTTTTGTATATAATATGTTCATAATTTTCAAAGCAATATTTCTCAAGTCGGACACGTTTGGAAAACTACTTTTTACTACTGCCGGAATTCTAAACTTAAAATATTTGGACAACTTTGAATTTATTACATTTAAACTGAAAAGGGGTTTAAGAAATAGACAAATTTTAAAAGATTTAATATACTGTAGCAGTTTTATCTAATTTGGTTGGCAACGGCGTATCTCAATGGCAAAAAATGTTTTTGGAATTTCTGTCGTCTGAATTAGACTTGAAGCTGTACGGCCCTCGTGTTTCCATTTATAACGCTAAGGAGAAGTACGTGGCAGAGAAGAGGCCGGTGCTCAGCAGTGGGACGTGAAAGACTATTAACGACGAGCAATTGTATACCTACTTACGCGTATACAGGATGTTAATGAATTGCAGCGACAAACTTCTAGGGTTTAAAGTATACATGAAAACAAACATTTTTTGTTAATAAGTATGGTCAAAAAGCGTTTCTTTTCAGCGATACAGCTTCTCAAAGATTCATTAAGAAGCCCCTAAATGTAGGCAACTCAATTTACTACCTACTATTTGTTTTCATGACGACGGAAATTAATACAGGATATCGAATTGTGTCAAAATTTACATTATTTGAATGCATGTATGTCTAGATCGTTTTTCGTGGGAAGGAGGGCCTTATTTATCCTGTATTAATTTCCGTCGTTATGGAAACAAATCGTAGGTAGTAAATTGAGTTGCCTACATTTAGGGGCTTCTTAAAGAATCTTTGAGAAGCTGTATCGCTGAAAAGAAACGCTTTTGACCATACATTTATAAACAAAAAATATTTGTTTTCATGTATACTAGAAGTTTGTTCCTGCAATTCATTAACACCCTGTATAATGCGGATATTATAATCCTACTGAAGATTTTTATCTTGTCAGCCTTCAAATAATCGCATGCTTTCACTTACTCTATAGTTCTGTGATCTCTGTCATTTGAAATTGAATACAAATGCATTTCCACTGTTAGTTTTTATTTGTGAATATATATTTGTTTCACACGCGGTTTAGGCCTTCTGGCCTGTTCCGGCATAATCTTTATGATCTGCATATATTTTTCAGTATTATGAAAGCAGATTTTGATGCCTTTTTTGAATATTGAATATTGAAAACAGTTATTTTCTTTTTTCCTAAAGTATTTTTCAAGATATTTATATTTGGTTAGTGTAGGATAGTGATTTTAGGTAGCCAAAGTTGCCAGTAGAACAAGTAACGAGAACAAGAAATGTAAAACATGAATAATAGACGTATTAACTACTGCATTAGAGGGTTAAAATTGTTTGAAATATCATAAGTTTCGATTTACAAAGTGTAATAATAGAAATAAAGGCTTTAGTTAGTTTGTTAATTAATTTAGCAACGCTGTTTAAATTCCCACACTTAGTAACCAATCGAAGATTTGAATAACTTAAGTTGTTTTGGAAAATGCCCTAAAATAAAAAAATTAATATTAAATACGTTTTCGAGATTTCGGGCTTTAATTTTTCTATTTCGATGCCAAGAACATCATTTTTATTTTATTTACTTCTCGGAGTTCTAAATATTTAAAAAGAAATAAAGCACACTTTCCAGCTTAATTAATTTTTCGCTTCAATTTTCTATGCTGTCCTCTGCTTTTTTGAGCTTGGAACGTTGCTTTATTGTTTCTTTGGCAATTTTAAAGATCTCTTTTTTTAGTTTAATTTTGCTCACTCAGTTATTAAAACAGGGTGTCCAATTAAGCTAATAAAAAATAAAATATCCCCGCTTTTATTAATTAAATTCCTTATATGTAAAGTAGGAGACGAGAGGCTTCCGCCAGAAGGGAAATTTAAAATGTTCCATCCTCCTCTCTTCCATTTTAGGTTTTAAGGGATTTAGTAAGTGCTTAGACGACAAGGCACCACATCTTATCCTTCTTTAGATATTCCCTTATATTCTAAATTATGCACTTGAATCCCGTTTTGCTTTATAATTCCAGCTGTCATTTATAACAAGATATCCTTCCAGCAAGGATAAACGTCATCTGCAGTTTTTAACGCGGATTAGCTTAAGTGCAATCCTGACAGGAACGAGCTCTCGTCAGGAACGTTATTTTTATGGTCACTTTTTCCACTGCAATTAAAAATAACTTCTTGTTTTACAACTGAGGGGGCAAAAAGTAGCCCTTTCTCGCTGGAGTAAACTGCCTTATCAAATTTTCTTCGAAAATTTCAAACCTGGCTAGTGTTTTAACGGTAATTTAACGTCAGGTAGCGGATGTCTTAAAATTTTACGCTGCTATAAGGACATTCATAATACATTTAGTAAAGTGTATAATAATGACATAGTAATGGACGAGTAATTTGCAACAAGGTTGTGGTAGTTAACCGCTCTTAAAAGCACTTACTCGGCGTCTAAGATGATAAAAAACGTTTTGAAATTTTTAATACTTGTGTTTGGAATCAAGCTCGAAAAAGTTTAAAAGCACTTAGCCTCATTTAGCTGAGTTCTCGGGCAGCTTTCAGTGTTTCCTTTCTTTTATGCTTCTAGCCCTTTTTTCTTTTAGTGCACATTTCCGTTTATTCGATATTAAAACATGTCCTCTGATGTCTTACTTTATGCCAAAACGTAACTTCAACCCTCGTATTTATTTGTTAATCAATATGAAAAAATCACGCGAAGCAATATTGTTGCAGAACGAACATCAGTTTTCAAAATTCCCTTTGTCGAGTTGTTTTGCGAAGAGAACTCTCATTAAAATTGCTGGAACGTTCCTAACTTTATTCTTGTTTCGGCTGTAGTATTTTTGCACTTTATACGCATTGTGTGAAATGGATGTGACGTTTCCAGGCCGTCTCCCTGTATGTTACTATATGAATAATAGCTCGCCTCGTTAACTTAGCCTCTGGTATAAACGTCACTAATGGATGCACTGCTCGCATATTCACCATATTCACGCCATTGTTGCACTTTATGTAATGCTCCTCCTGCATCTTCATTACTATGTCTGATGTGCCACAGATGTTACTGATGAATGTTTCTTTTTATATTTTCAATTATAAGAGTCGTAGCGGTCCTTTATTAAAAACAAACAACATCTTTTTAAGGCAAGCTTTATCGAAGCCACTGTTATACTTAACACTCATAAACTAACTGGAAATTACAAAAAGTCCTATCAAATATAGACACAACAAATAGCAACGATAATAAATTAAACTAATTAATTATTGAAGAAACAACAATTCGATTAAAGAAACATTAGAAATACGTAAATGTTATACATAATATCCCTGTAAAATTTTGCTACTGACGATAAAGGGAAAGATAACGTTTTTCTGCATGTCTTGATACGTATTTATATGAACGTTAACATGTACACACTTGTGACAAGAGCTATGCGTTGCCGTAGTAGTGTAGTAGTAGTGCGCTTAAAATCTAGTCAGATTCCAAGGGTTTCTAATTTTTGTTAATGTGTCTGTACACTTTCTAACTCGCCAGATTAGTAAAGCTCTGTTAATATATGAAATTATGTTTCATTTTTAATGGACCTGCACTTCATTGCAATTTCAAGGCATTTTAGCAACCATACTAAATTTAACTATTTAATTAAATACATACAGAATAGCAGGACGAAGCAACAATTTAATTCAAAAATGTGCATCCGTAACGCCAATAGATAGTTACAATATCATCTTAATTATTTCATCTGGTACATTAGGATTACGTAAATAGTATATATTATGACCCTGTATAAATTCTACTACTCACAATCACCAAAAACGAAGATATAAAGTTTATCTGCATCACCCGATGCGTGTTTATTTAAATATTCGCTTGTAGATGTATACGCTTGCGACAAGAGCTATGCCTTGTCGCAGTAGCATAGTAGTAACAACCTTGTTTTGTGCTCTCAAGATCTGTTATTCAGATTGCGTCGGGTACTGATTTTTGTATATTTCTGCGTATTTTTAACACAACGAAATAGTAAAGTTCCTTTATTATATGAAAAATAAATTATGTTTAATTTCTAATGTACATAATGTAAGTCCAAGAGAATTTAGCAACCATACTAAATTTAATTAAGTAATTAGATACATGCAGGGTAACAGGAAGACACGGCAGGTTGGTTCAACCATGTGCTTCTGTAATACCGATAGATAGTTTTTCTATCATCTTGATTATTTCATCTGGAACGTTAGAAATACGTAAATGTTATATGTATATTATATCCCTGTATAAATTTTGCTTATGACGATCGTTATAAACAAAAAGATAATGTTTTTGTGCTTGACTTGATAGCATTTATATGAACGTTAACACGCTAGCGACAAGACGTATGCGTTTCAGCAATAGCGTAGTAGTAAGAGTTTTGTGCGCTTAAGATCTAGTGGTCAGATTCCAAGATCCGCTAATTTTTTTTTTTAATGATTCTGTTATTCTTAATACAACATAATAAATAGTAAAGTTTTTTTAATTATATTTAAACTAATTTTTTTTTAATTTCTAGTACACTCACACATTGTAGTTTCAAGAGAACCGACCAATCATACTAACACTAATTAATTAATTGCATACAGGATAGCAGGAAGAAACAACAATTTGGTTCAAAAAAGTGCCAGTAACCCCGATAGATAGTTATACTATCATCTTATTTATTTCATCCTGCATAAATTTTGCTACACACAATTAATAGGGGTTTATTTGAACAATTACATGTTGATGTAGTAGCGTAGTAGTAAGAGCTTTGTTTTATATTCTGATTTTTTAAAATATTTCTGCATACTTTTAAAACAGCGGAATAGTATAGTTCCTTTATTATGTGAAAATGTACATCTGTAACGCCGAAGATAGTTATTGTATCATCTTAATTATTTCATCTGGAGGATTAGGAATACTTCAATGGTATATATTATTCCTTTTTATAAATTGTGGTACTCGTATTCACCATAAATGGAGGGTGAACGTTTTCCTACATCACCCACTACGTATGTATTTGAACATTCATATGTAGATATACACGCTTGCTACTAGAGCTACGCGTTGCTGCAGTAACGTAGTGGTGAAAGTCTTGTTTTGTATGCTCTAGTAGTATGATCTAGTGGATAGGTCCCAATAGGATGTAATTTTGTTTAATATTTTTGTATATTTTTAATACAACAGTTCTTTTATTATATGAAAAATAAATAGTTTTTAATTTATAATGTACATGTACATAATTGTAATTTGAAGAGAATTTAACAAACGTAGTAGATTTAATTACTCAATTAATTAAATATATGCAGAGTAGCAGGAAGCAACAACAAATTGGTTCAAAAATGTGCATCCGTAACGCCAATAGATAGGTATTGTATCATCTTAATTATTTCATCTGGAGCATTAGGAATACTTAAATGGTATATATTATTCCTTTTTATAAATTGTGGTACTCCTAATCACCATAAATGGAAGGTGAACGTTTTCCTACATCACCCGCTACGTATGTATTTGAACATTTATATGTTGATATACACGCTTGCGACTAGAGCTATGCGTTGCCGCAGGAACGTAGTGGTAAGAGTCTTGTTTCTACGCTAAAGATCTAGTGGATAGGTCCCAATAGGATCTAATTTTATTTAATATTTTTGTATATTTTTAATACAACAGTTCTTTTATTACATGAAAAATAAATAGTTTTTAATTTCTAATGTACATGTACATAATTGTAATTTGAAGAGAATTTAACAAACATAGTAAATTTAATTAATCAATTAATTAAATATATGCAGAGTAGCAAGAAGAAACAACAAATTGGTTCAAAAATGTGCATCCGTAACGCCAATAGATAGTTATTGTATCATCTTGATCATTTTATCTGGAACATTAGGATCACTTAAATGGTATATATTATCCCCCTTTATCTATTTAGCTACTCGTAATCACCACAAACGGAGAGATATCGTTTTTCTGCATCACCCGGTACGTATTTATTTGAACTTTCAAATGTTGATGTACACGTTTGCGTTGCCGCAGTAGCGTAGTGGTAAAAATCTTCTTTTGTACACTTAAGATCAAGTGGTTAGATCCCAGAAGTTCTAATTTTTTAAAAATATTTTTCTATTTTTTTGTGAATCTTCTCTGGAGTAGAAGTGTTTTCACTTCCCGTTGTTCGGAGCCTACGTTAATCTGTAGGTCCTCTAGGATCGCCCGATTTACTTCCATTATGTCGTAGTAGTTATAGAATATCAGTTTTTCGTACCTGCAACAGCCAAGAGCATTGTATTTGCGTATCTGCAACACCTAAGCGCATCTTATTTCGAGATGAAGTGCTTGCACTTCTTGCGATTCGGTGCCCGTGTTATAAAGTTCACCAATGTACTGTTACATGCGCGTTTTTTTCTTTTTTTGAGAGAGAGGGGGGGGGGTAAATGTTGTGCGGGTCGGGTCGTCTGGGGTTGTTATGTTTCCGTTGTTATGTATTTTTATGTAAATAGTTACCGATTATTTTTATCAAAAGCAAAACATTAAAAATTGATCTCTCCAATTGTGTATTTTATTTATACGTTATTAGGTGTTAGGACCATCTGATAAGTCCTAGCACCATAGTAC